>JAOXYA010037348.1:0-12725 GCA_028565675.1 Sorex palustris
TCCTTTCCCATAGAACACCCGGCTGGCCCCTAAGCTATGAAGTAATCCTCCTGGTGCTGCTCTCAGCTATTCTTGGGTATTAATCTCATATTTTGTTACTTTATATTTGTCAGCTTTTTCTTACTCTCAGCCAGTATAGCACCAAAGCACTGTCCTCCTGTTGTTCATTGATTTGCTCGAGCGGGCACCAGTAATGTCTTCATTGTGTGAGACTTGTTACTGTTTTTGGCATATTGACTATGCCACTGGGAGCTTGCTAGGCTCTGCTGTGCGGGCAGAATACTTTCAGTAGCTTGCCAGGCTCTCCGAGAGGGACAGAGGAATCGAACCCAGGTCGGCCGCATGTGAGGCAAATGCCCTACCCACTGTGCTATTGCTCCAGCCTGTATAAATAATAAAATCTAGATATAGAAAGCACATTTAATGAAATATTCCCTTCATGTACAGTTGGAGCAACTGAGGCACAGGGAAGTGAAACAATTTGTAAAAAAGTCTCACCTTTTTGAAATGTAGTAAAGTAAAGTAAAGTAAAGGCCCTCCCGTTGATCATCGATTTGCTCGGAGCGGAGGAATCGAACTCGGGTCGGCCATGTTGGCTGCGTGCAAGGCAAACGCCCTACCGCTGATGTTCAATTTGTTGTGGAAATATGGCCTGATTAGAATGGGAAGAAACAAGTAAATCCTGAGAAATCTTGAGAAAAAAGGTTTATTTCACATTAGCAGACTCAGATTAACTTCCCAAGAATTCAAGCAATGAGCACATGGAAATCAGGGGATATATCTGTACTCGTTCTGTGTACATTTAATCATGCAAAGGTTTCACATGCTTGGGGATAAGGAACAAAGGACCCAGAAGGCTGATGAAACCTTAGAATTTAAGAAAGGGTCCCAGGGTTTTTCCACTGGGGAATCTTGGTGCAGGTACAAAACATTAAGTAGGGTTAGAGAAAGAGTCATCAGTAAATAGTTAACTGAGAAATGCATAATCAATGATTGATCAGCACACTGAAAGGAGGAGGAAGGGAGAACTATAGAGCTATAATTTTCCTTTTGAAGAAGCTGGATTTATCACTTATTCTGCTTCAGGCAGTTCTACCACAAATCAGGAGATCTTTCCCAGCATACACTACTGATTAATCCTTAACAGTATTCCTGCCCAGGGACTGGGAGAGCTTTGGCTAAAGCCAAAGGTGGTTCTAAAAGAACATCATAGATAAGGTTGATCAGTTAAGGTAGACCCAGACTCTAAAGGAACCCAGGATTCAGGGCCAAATATGTATGATTTTTTTTTTTTTGGTCTTAGAGAGCTTAGATTGGGGGCGGGGCAGTGCTCAGGAGTTACTTTTGGCTTTGTGCTCAGAGACCACTCCCACGTGGTACCAGGAATTGAACAGGTATTCCTGCTCTTTGAGTCATTTCTCTGGTCCATGCTGCTCAGAATTTTGAGGTAGAGATGGGACAACAGAATTACTATAGAACTTAGACCTGGAGAGTCATAGACCTGATCTGTTATCTCTTTGGGGATGTAGACTTCGGGAACAAGCACATCTGGGGTACTCAGATCTGATTATTTATTTTAGAATATAGGGTTTTTTTTTTTTTGGGTTTTTTTTCAGTGCGGGGTTGAGGTAGTGCCTGACAGTGTTTAGGACCCATTCATGGTAAGGTTTTCAAGAACTATTCCTGGTAGTGCTTGGAGGACCATTCAGTGCCCAGGATCAAGCCAGGGGCTCTAGCATATAAAGCATGCATTCCAGTCCTTTGAGCCATCTCCCTATTCCCAAACCTAATAGTTTTAATTTTGGAGAGAATCATTATTTAACTTAAATAAGATGAGCAAGATCTTGAATATTTTCACCCTAAAACACAGAACACAGAGTTGTTCCTACAGGAAGCATTCTGTAGTGTATGAACACTTGAATTTCTTTTTTTGTTCTTTTTTTTTTTTTTTGGCCTTTTGGGTCACACCTGGCGATGCACAGGGGTTACTCCTGGCTCTGCAATCAGGAATTACCCCTGGCGGTGCTCAGGGGACCATATGGGATGCTGGGAATCGAACTCGGGTTGGCAGCATGCAAGGCAAATGCCCTACCCACTGTGCTAGTGCTCCAGCCCCCAACACTTGAATTTCTGAGTGATTTTTGACTAGAGCAAAATTTTTGAAGCAAGTATTTTTTGACCGTAATATTTTAATACATGGAAATCTATCCTAATGACAGCCACACAAGCCTCTTATTGAATTTTAATTTTCTCTACTTTTAAGAATACTTAACTTACCTGTTTGATGAACCTTCTAAATTCTACACATTCAAATTAAAGAATCCTAACTATGTCATCTGAAATGAACAGAAAACTACTTTGGATAAGCCATGCTCCTTATTTAATCTACTTTGAGCAGCAGCTTTTGTGTATGTGTATTGGGAGCAGTGGTTTGGGCTACCCTTGTCTCAGTGTTCAGGGGTCATTTTCCAGTGGTGCTCATGGAACCATGTGGTAGCAGGAATGAAACCCGGCCTCCTGCATGCAAACATGTGCTCTGTGCTACAGCCAAGAAGCTATCTCCCTGATCAGATTTTTAAAGATTAGTTTAGAACCTGAGCTAGTACAGTGGGTAAGGTACTTGCCTTGACACTGCTGATCGAGGTTCGATCCTTCCCTGACATCCCCAACTGTCCTCTGAGCCCCACCAGGAGTGATCCCTGAGCACAGATCTAGGAGTAAGTGTTGAGCACTGCTTAGTGTGGTCCAAAAACCAAAACATAAAAAAATGATTATAATAATCCCTCTGTCTGATAAGGTTAGGATCATGGGAAGAAATATCCTCAAAAGCAATTTTTAAAATTTTTTTATTTTTTTGAGGTTTGGACCACACCCAGCAGTGCTCAGGGGTTACTCCTGGCTCAGCACTCAGGAATCATTTCTGGTGGTGCTCAGGGGACCATATGGGATAACGAGGATCAGACCTGGGTTGGATATCTGCAAGGCAAGCGCCTTACCCACTTTACTATCTTTCCAGCCCCTGAAAGCAGTAGAATACTGCTCTCAAGGAAGGAATTAACTGGTTTCTGATCTTGTTTTGTTTTATTTATTTTATTTATTTGAGGAAATTTGGTGGCTATATCAGATTTGGTTGTTAGAAGCTACTCGTAGCTGTGTGCTCAAGGGTTATTCCTGGCGATGCTTAAAGAACCATATCTGGTGCCAGAGACTGAACTAGAGTTGGCTATACATAAGCAAGCACCTTACCCTCTGTACTATTTCTTTAGCTCTAGAGTCTTATTTGAGTTACATAAAAAAAAAGTGAGACAGGCATTTCACATCTTTATTTGTTTATTCTTTTTGTTTTTGTTTTTTGGTGCCCAGGGTCAAATCCAGGTCTCATGTATGCAGTGCATGCACTATTCCTTTGAGCCACATCCCTGACCATAGCATGTCAGCTTTTATAACTTTCATTTGTACTTCAGTTAATTTTGTTCTACCTACTCCCCCTATGTAAGTAAAACCTGTTTTCTCTGATACTCACTTTTAGGACCCAATTTCCTGCATCTGAAAAGGGAGAAATGAGTAAAGGAATTTAAGATACAGTAGGGATTGTACAGTCTAACACTAGCCTCCCTTCTCTTCCTCCTGATTTCCTTCCTCTCATCTGATACTTTGCATGGAAGGAAACTGAAGCTCAGAGAGGGGAAGATTTGCAAATGCAGGCAATGAATTAGGGGTAAACAATAAATGTAGGTCTGGTGACTCCAAATACTTACCTCAGGATCTTGTTTCTAATCCAGATTCCTGGACCCCTCCTATTCTATTGAATCAAAATTTTCACATACTAAGACGTCCTACTTGTATTTTTACAACCTCCTCAGGTGATTTAGATGTAGTGATCATTGAAAAATAATTATTTGGATTTGTCACCTAAAGCTTTTAGTACTGAGGATTAGCTCAAGTGGAGGCCCTGCAAGTGATTCCTGCCACTGCATACTCCTCATCTCTCATTCCAAGCACCACCAGTGTGACCCATATGCAATTTTTTAACTGTATATCCAAACCTATTATTTATTCATTTATTTATTTTTCTCTTCCCTTCCCTTTATTTGCTATTGGTGCAATATCCTAGGGCGCTAAAATCAAACATAATCTCATGCACATAAGGCATCAGCTCCACTGAGCCAATTCCTGAGCTGCCATAAAACAGTTTGTTTTGTGGAAACACTGGTGATTCCCAGGGGCTGCTCCTGGATCAGTGCATGGGGGTCACTCCCTTTAGTGCTCAGGGATTGAAACTGAGCTACCGTATACAAACCCTGCAGTTCAGTCCTCAGCTATGTCCATGACCCCTACATTTTCTTTCCTGTTTTTTATTTTGGGGTCACAGCCAGTGGTGTTCAGGGGCTGTAGCCAGTGGTGCTTGGGGTACCATGTAGTGCTGGGGATTGAACCAGGGCTCTGTGCATACCATTTATGTGCTTCAGCATTATGAGCTATCTCTCTGGCCTCTAAAACAAATTTTAACTCCACACACTTTGAAATTCACATTCACAAAAAAAATTATTACAAGAACCCAATTTCTTAGATTCTATATTAGAGTGTTCTATATTGTGTATGCATGTATTTTTATATATCTTCTTCAATGTCTTGGAATTGCAAATATAGCTTATATAGCTTATAGAAAAAGTTCAACATGTAATCTGATTTGTACTGATAGTTCTTCCTGTCAAGTCAAATCAGATTTAGTTTCTGTTTAAAAAATGTTCTATCTTCTGGCCCACAGAGATAGAATAGCCAGCAAGGCACTTGCCTTGCACTCGGCTGACCTGGGTTTGATTCTCAGCACCCCATATGTTCCCTGTAAACATTTGGAGGAATGATTCCTGAGTGTAGAGCCAGGAGTAAGTCCTGAAATAACTGGGTGTAGGCACCCTGAACCATGGGGGAAAATGCCTAACTTCTTTTTTAATTGAAGCAAATATGTTGAGCTATAGAGATAGCTCAATGGGATGGAATGCATGCTTTGTGTTCAGGAGACCGAGGTATGACTCCCAGTTCTGAACAGTCCCCCTGAGAAATTGGAGTTACCCTTGAGCATCAAACTGAGAATAGACTCTTAGTACTGCTGAGTATGCCCCCCCACATCTCAATAAGAAATTGGTCTTGAAAGGAGCAACAACTTAATCTGTTTGTGACAAATTAATAACAAGATTGCAGCACTGTAGCACTGTCCTCCCATTGTTCATGATTTGCTAGAGCAGGCATCAATAACTCTTCATTGTGAGACTTGTTGTTACTGTTTTTTCTGGCATATCAAATATGCCATGGGGAGCTTGCCATGAGGGTGTGATACTTTCAGTAGCTTGCTGGGCTCTCTGAGAGGGATGGAGGAATTGAATCTGGGTCGGCCACGTGCAAGGCAAATGCCCTACCCATTGTGCTATCGCTCTAGCCCAATAACAAGACTACCTGTCTAATTTCTTAGTATGTATTTTTATCTCTCTCTCTCTCTGTATATATATTATTCTCTCTCTCTCTCTATATATGTATATATATATATATACAGATACAGTGGGTGAAGGGTATTTGTGCAAGAGAAAAATGAGAAAGGAGAACTAACTCAGATAGGTATTAGAAATGATTTCACACAGAAGTTCAGACATAGGAATACTTACTCTCTTAAACTTTCCTGTTTAACTACCTACCAGAGACTTGAAAACAAGTTACTTAAATTATGCTGTTCACCTAGATAACAAAGATATATTGTAACAAATATTTTTGTGTCTGTCAGTTATAACTGAGATAATCTATGTATATATATAAGATGGTGCCCCTGGCTGTTCTTTCTATTTTTTTTCCTATACTAGGCTTATTCCTGCTTTAGGCAGCTTTCCAAATGCTTTAATAATAAAGGGCATACATGCGGTGCCCTCATTCACTTGCTTTAGATAAGGTTAGCATGGAATATAGGATGGTAGGAACAAGTGTGGATGGCATTCTTCTTGAAAGTAGGCATGTAAGCAGGGGAAGAAGGGTAACCTTTTGTATTGGCACACCTTCTTTCCTCTCAATAGAGATGTAGAATCCAAATGGGGCTAATGCTATCTTAGCCAAGAGAAATAGGCACCAAGTTCCCTGGATCAAGGCCTGCAAATAGCTGGCAGGAGGGTAGGGTTCAGTAATAGCCAGATTACAAAACACAATCTCTTACAGAGACTTCACAGGGAGGGGCTTCTTTCAGCCCCTCTTGTGATCTAAAGCCCAGGACTGAATCCATTGTTGGTACTCAAACTTTTCTTGATATTTCTCCAAATCTCATTTTGTAAATGCAACACCCTTCTTCATTGTGCCTATCATTTCCCCTGCCTTCCAGTCTGTCTTCTTTGTATTCTCTATAATCCCTTTTATTTCCATATTTGCTCTCTCTGATTAGGCTAGATCTTTCTGGTTGTTGAGCGGAAAGGTTTGTTTATTTATTATTTTATCCATTTGTTTCACAATAATGTATTCAATACCCATCATATCAAATTTTATGCTAGGAACTAAGAAAGAAACAGATAAAAAGATATTCTGTGAAGAAATAGTACAGCAGGTAAGGCACTTCTTTTACAAGCAGGCAACCTGGGCTTGATCCCTGGCACCATACATATTCTCCTGTGCACAGAGTCAGGAAAAGGACCAAATCACTACTCGGTATGGCCTAAAAAAACACTAAAAAATAATGTTAACTCTTTAAGTAGATAGTTTGAGTGAGTGAGTGCATGAATTAATGAATCATACTGGGAAACAGTCATTCTGGAAAAACAGATCATAAAGATCATAAAGCTGTCTACTTTATCTAGTGTCATCTGTATGTTGGTTGTACTTTCAACCAAAATTGTGAAGATTTTAAAAGATACAATCCATACCAAAGGATCTATTCACTTATTGATTTTTTTTCTTTTTGGGTCACACCCAGCGACGTTCAGGGATTACTCCGGCGGTACTTGGGGGACCATATGGAGTGCCGGGGATCAAACCTGGGTTGGCCTAGTACAAGGCAAACAGTGTACCTGCTGTGCTATCGCTCTGTTCCCAGATCTACTCACTTAAAGCATGCAATTTGGTGAAGTTTGGTATAGTCAAAGACTTGCTACTCAACCATCATCACCATCAACTTTGGACAATTTTGCCACCCTCAAGGAAGGCCTTTTATTAGCAGTTGTTCTTTGTTTCTTTTCAGCTTCTCCCACCCCAGCCTAGACAAACACTAATCTACTTTCTGTCTCTATGGCTTTGACTATTCTGGACATTTCATATAAATGGAATCTATATGATTCTATTATATATGTGACTTTTGGGGTCACATCTTTCACTCATTCATTTATTGGCAATATGTATTAGCATTTTTTTATGACTGGATATACTCCTTTTTATAGACATACAGTTAGGCATTGCTTAACAACATTTTGGTCAGGGGCTAGATAGTACAGTGCTTAAGGGACATGCCTTGCATGCATCCTACCATGGTTTGACCCCTGGAACCACATGGTCCCCAGACCACAATAGGTTGGGGCCCCAGAATCCTCCTCCCTGCACACTCCAAACACTTGGGATGGCCTGGGTAACCCTGGCACTCCAGAACCCAAGCAGCACTGTATCTTTGGGCCATTGCATTGAACAACCCACCCTCTAAGTTGACCCAGAATCACCACAAGTGGCCTCCAGGTCTCCCAAACACTTGTTGTGAGACCCTCCTACAAAACAGCAACAACAACTTTGTCAGTGATGGATTGTTTATATATTGGTGGCCTCAATAGCCTGCACTATATAGTCTAGATATGGTAGGCAGTCCCATCTAGGCTTCTGTAATTATGCTGTATGATATTTGCACAGTGACAAAAGCACATAATGATACATTTCTCAGAATGTGTCCATGTCACTAAGTGGTATGTGACTGCACTGCATTTTCTTTATCTTTCCTTCATTTGATGACCATTTGGTTGTTTTTGCTATGCTTTTATCACAAATAATGCTACCCTGAACACTTGTGTACAAGTTTTTGTGTAGATGTATATCTTTAATTCTTTTGGGTGATTACAGATACACTGAAATTTATTCTTGGTAGATTTCAACTCCGTAGTCCTCAGGACTTATGCACTTCAGTTTGATTTTCTTTCTTATAATAATTCTGGTTTTGGAAGAAATGACTCTTTCTTGGAGGCCATTTAATTTAGATAGAGAATGCTCTGAACTAGAGACTGATTCTAAAACTAGCTACTTGTAATTGTTAGTATTTAAAATAATATCTAGTAGAATTCAAAATTCAATTTCACAGTCACATTTCAAGCATTCATAAGTGATATGTAGCTAGTGGTAAGCATTTCAGACAGCTGTGCTGTAGAAAAGTATGCTTTTGGTATGCTGAGTAAACTGAGTAAACAAACTGGCCATCATTTCCTTTCTCTGTGCATTAGTGTTCTCCTTTGTAAATAATGATAGTGAGCTTTAAGGGCCCTGCTCTCCTCTGACATTGCAAATGATTTGTCATTTAGTCTTTGGGGTATGCTTCCTCCCATCTCCTCTCTCAGTCCTTTTCTTTCCTGTTGCCAGGGCAGGAGTACCCAGAGGGAACATTAGACTGCTAATTGGTCAAGTTATTTGTTTTGGTCAAGTTAATTGCTCCCACTCCCTGTTCCCTGGTGAAAGGGAGAGTGACTTGAGGGTATTCTTACAGCTAGAAGTCTCACATTTGTTCAGTGTTTTGTGGATCATAGAATTCTTTCATATTATTTCTCTATAGACTCAAATAAATTTGAAGTTGGAAGAGCCTTAAAAGCCAGCTCAAACTTCAGAAAATATAATTCACATGGTGTGATGTTGTGATGTATCTGGAAGTATTCCTAAAGCCTCTGGGATGTCCTAATCTATGAGAGTATAAATGTGTCTTTGATTATGTTAATAAAGTGACTTTGGAAAGTACTAAAAGAGGTCTGGTTGCCAGAGGACCAATCTTGTGATTAGAAAGTTTATTTTTACCCCTCTGCCTCCAAGGAGAAACAAGGCTAAAGGGTTGGATCAATTGCCAATGGCCAATGATCTAATTAATTGGGTGTGTCTACATAAAAAATCTAAAAGGGTAGAGTTCAAGGATGAGTCAACAAAGAAATTGTAGTATATGTACACAATAGAATTCAATTCACCTACAATAAAAGAGTCCATCTTGTATTTTGCTATAACTCAAATAGAACTAGAGGGTGTCATGAGAAGAAACTTGAGTCAGAAGGAGAACCATTACTGATAATCTCACTCATACTTGGAGTATAAAGAAACAAAGTAGGCCTAGAGAGATAGCTCAACTTGGGCCTCATTTGGGAGGTTGGGGTTCAGTGTCTGGCACTGCATGGTTCTTTAAGTATGCCTGAACTGAACCCCAAGTACTGAGCCAGAAGACCCTGAGTACTGCCAGGGTTAGCCCTAAAACAAAAATAAACCAACATAGTAAAGGAAAAGTCAATGGTCAATGAAAACAAACCCAGCGCCAGAAGAAAAGTACAGGAGTTACAGCACATGCCTTCCATGCAGCCAAATTCAGTTTGATCCCCCGCATCATGTGTTGTCCTCTGAGCACCACCAGGGGTCACTCCTAAGCACAGAGCCAGGAATAACCCCAGAGCACTGCCACTTGTGGCCAGGCCCCTCCCCCCAAAAAATTTTTTTAGGGCTGGAGCCATAGCACAGCGGGTAGGGCGTTTGCCTTGCACCCAGCCAACATAGCTGACCTGAGTTCGATTCCTCCGCCCCTCTCGGAGAGCCCAGAAAGCTACTGAGAGTATCTCGCCCGCACGGCAGAGCCTGGCAAGCTCCTCGTGATGTGTTCGATATGCCAAACGCAGTAACAAGTCTCACAATGTTACTGGGCCCGCTTGAACAAATCGATGAACAACGGGAGGACCGTGACTGTGACACACAAAAATAATTTTTTAAAAATTAAATTTTTTTTTTAAATATTCGATTCCTCTGCCCCTCTTGGAGAGCCCGGCAAGCTAACGAGAGTATTCAATATGCCAAACACAGTGACAAGAAGTCTCACAATGGAGACGTTACTGGGCCCGCTCGAGCAAATCAATGAACAACGGGAGGACCGTGTGACCATGTGTTTTAAATAATTGAGTTGTAGGACATCAAGCTAGTGTCTGCAGAATGGCTTTTTAATATGGGGAAAACTTCCCTCTCACAGATGCATGCTAGAATTGATACCATAACAGCCTTTACATGGGCTGCTCATAAAATTAGAAATTCAAAGGCCCCATAGCCAGGAGAACAATCCAGTAAGCTGTGATATTTTCCTTGTTCAGCATCAAGCTCAGATACTACATATAAGTGGAATCTGCATTGTGAAACACATTGGTCTTGCTTGGTTATAACCATTTTTGTAGCGTCTGCTCTTTAGTATTTCTTCAAATCTCATATTCCTCATTATCCTTGCAGAGTTAAGGAGCTCTAAAGGCAGTTCTGATCACTGGACAGCTGTGACAGAAAGACTTTCCTTATATTGAGCTCTCCCAATCAACCAAGGACCACATAAAATTAGTCTGTTCCTTTAGTAATTTTTCAGGTTCATTCATTCATTACACAGATAGTTATTGAGCACCTATTATATGTACAAAGTACTTTGTAAGGCAATGGGGATTCAGCTGCTGTTTCTTGAGGTTCTTAAGGACAAGTGGTCTTCCCTTAAGGAAGCTAGTCAAATAGGGGAGACGACACTGGCCAAAATAACAAAAAAGATGAATAATAAAAGAATGATAACTTAAAAAATTGTGGAAGAAAAAAGCAGGAACTAGGCAATAGTTTAAGTGGTAGAGCACATGCCTAACATGTTCAAGACTCTGAGTTAAGTCCCTGGAACTGCATGTCCCCCTAGATCTGTGGGGTCTGTGCCAGGCACCACCAGACCCAAGTATTGAACTGTTGGTCCCATACTGCTCAGATGGTTTCTATAATAGAAAATAGATTAATATGATGAAGAGCAAAAGGAAGGGTTGATGACACTTAGGGTGGTCAGTGAAAGCCTCAGTAAGAAGATGACATTTATACTTAAATTTGAAACATGCAACAGCAAACCACTCAGAGTTGGGAAAAGATAGCAAAATAACATGGCATGTTACATCAGTTATATCAGTTGGAAGCTAATGTGTTTTGAGCCTATAAGACAGAATGGAAGAATGGTACGAGGTAAAGAAGAAGAATATAAGGTATAATTTAAGTCTGAATTTTCTTCTACATAACATGAAAGTTACTAAAGGGTTTTAAGCAGGAAATGAGGTTGTCTGATTTATGTTTTTAATATATCATTCAGAATCAGGAGAAGGTTCTCTAGAGAAAGATGAGCAGAACCTAGTGACTTTATACTAGGGGTTGTTCCATAACCATTTGATCACTGTATGAAGAATAGTTCGCCTATAATAAGAATTTCTAATTGGTTCTCATTAAAAGTCTTTACCACTGATAAGAGCTGCTTTTAAGTGCTCTATGTTTTCCTTTATTAGTGCATGTAGTCTCCAGTTTTCTAGCCTTTTTTTCCCTTGCTTTTTGCTTTTAGGGTCACACTCGGCAATGCACAGGGGTTACTCCTGGCTTTGCACTCAGGAATTACTCCTGGCAGTGCTCAGGGGGTGCTGGGAGTCGAACCTGGGTCAGCTGCATGCAAGGCAAACGCCCTACCCACTCTACTGTTGCTCTAACCCCCAGTTTTCTAGCTTTGGTCCCTTCTTCTTTCTCCCAAAACTGAGACTGTAATCACACATGTGCTGTTTCTTATAGAAAACCTAAAAGGGAAGGAAACAATTTCCTGTCTCTGGAACTTTTTATTTCTACACTTTGCTCATGTATGTTACCTGCCTGGACCTGTTTGTTTTTGTGTTTATAAGATAGTGTAGAGGAAAGAGGCCTCTATCCTGAATTCTGTTTCCTGCTCTGTCACAACCCACTATATGACCTCAAATATAGCAGAGACTTAAATAGACATTCTTTTTAAAATGCTAACATTCTTGAGGGCTTGGGATTTTGCAGTAGGCTAATACTCTGTCACCTTCTCCCTTAAATAGCCAGGGACCCTACTCTGGGTGTGTATGTCAGAGAAAGATGACCCTGGAAGAGTAGCCTGTATCAATAATGTATAACAAGCACAGAGCCAGGGAAAGAAGGTACACTATACTGTGTGGTGTGGTAGTGGTGATGGTATGTGTGTGTATGTGTGTGTGCGTTAACTAAAAGTGGACTCAGTTAAGCTGTTCTCTGTAGGTTTCTGCTTATCAGCTCCTGTGTACTTTCCATGTACACAAATAGGTTTCTTTCTAATATGAACGATGTAGAAATGAACAAGACAGTTTTATTATGACACATATTTCAGTGAGACACATATCATATACAAATAAATAAAGTTACATAAGATATTTCCAAATAATATAGTTCCCTGAGCCCACCAGAAGTGATTCCAGAGTGCAGAGCCAGGAATATGCCCTGAACACCACCAGGTATGTGGCTCCAAAACAAAACTAAGAAAAAAAGGAAAGGAAAGAAAGTTCTGTCAATGTGGGTAGAGCAATAGTGCATAGAGCATGCTTACTTTGCATGTGTCCTGGATTTCCACCAGGAGTGATCCCTGAGTGCAGACAGGAGAAAAACTTGGGCATCACTGGACATGGCCTAAAAATCAAAAAAGAAAGGAAGGAGGGAGGGAGGAAAGAATGGAAGGA
>JAOXYA010037357.1:0-25508 GCA_028565675.1 Sorex palustris
AGAAATTAAATGGCTAAAAGTTAGGTATGTGGGAGCCATGCCCACAAACCACCTCCAGCTCAGCCATACAAGCTCATCGTGCTCTTGGCCAAAGCACTTCCCCTTACATTGAGCGAGGCGCCTGGCATTGATCGCTCTGAGGTTCTGTGCAGCTCAGATATCAAAGCCTGATTCCCTCTCTGGCCCACCCTGGGCTCTCCAGAGTTCCCTGATTTCCTCTGTCCCATCCCAGGTCACCCAGAGCTCCCGATGCCCTCTCTCCTGCCCACCCCAGGCTGTCCAGAACCCGGATCCCCTCTCCCCTGACCATCCCAGGTCACCCAGAACCCCCTGATCCCCTCTCCCCTGCTCACCCCAGGTTGCCCAGAGCAACTTTGAGGCCCTTCAAGATTTCTTCCGCCTGTTCCCGGAGTACAAGGACAACGCGCTTTTCCTGACAGGAGAGAGCTACGCCGGCATCTATATCCCCACCCTGGCCGTGCTGGTCATGCAGGACCCCAGCATGAACCTTCAGGTGAGGAGGCAAGGACGCCTGCTGGTTAGGGAGGTGACCAGCTCGGCCCCGGGGCCCTCCCAGCCGCCGGCCTCCCAAACACCACACCCTGGCAGGCCCTTCTCCGACCCGCCTTCCAGCCAGGCTGCCAGCACCAGTCTTTGGGCACCACCCCCTCCCTCCACCCCCACAAACCAACCAGGGTTTCCACTTCCGGATTGCTAGAGGTCAGGGTGGAGGTCACGGGAGGCACCATCTCTCCCGCCCCCCCCCCCCCAGAGGAACTGAGCACCTCGAATGTTCATAGGGACTGGCTGTGGGCAATGGACTCTCTTCCTATGAGCAGAACGACAACTCGCTGGTGTATTTCGCCTACTACCACGGCCTTCTGGGAAACAGGTATGGGCAGCCCCCGGATGGCACAGGTCCGGTCTGTCCCAGAGGCACATACCCCGGGTTCTGCCCAGCTTAGGGGCCCGAGGCGGGGGCTGGAGTTTCTGGGAGAATTTGGTGCCGGGAGGCCGAGGCAGAGTATCAAAATTGATGGGCAGGGGCTGGAGCGATAGCACACTGGGTAGGGCATTTGCCTTGCATGCGGCCAACCTGGGTTCGATCCCCGGCATCCCATATGGTTCCACCAAGCACCACCAGGAGTAATTCCTGAGTGCAGAGCCAGGAATAACCCCTGAGCATCACTGGGTGTGACCCCAAAAGAAAAAAAAATGATGAGCAGAGAGAGGGCATCGGGTACCCTGGCATCGGGTGAGGGTCCACCTGGCCCGCCGGGGGCTTCATTCAGCACGTGCACTCTGACCTCTTCCAGGCTCTGGTCTTCTCTGCAGACCCACTGCTGTTCGCAGAACAAGTGTAACTTCTACGACAACAAGGATCAAGAATGCGTGGCCAGTGTGAGTGTCTCCCCACAACATCCGCACCCCTGAGGGTGGAGCCACGGCCCCTGGGGACGTGGGCAGCATCTGTGTCCCCACTGCCATTTGCCTCCCATCCTGCACCTTTGTGTCCCTTGCCATCCCCCAGCCACGCCCCCACAGTGCCCGTCACCCCCTCCTGCGACTTTCATAGCATCTCTTGTTTGGGGGCCATCCCGGCAGTGCTCAGCACTTACTCCAGGGTTCACCCTGCTGACCCTGGCCAAGGCCCAGAGCTGGGCAAGGCACCGTCCATTTCGCTGTCAGGGTTCCTCAGGGCCAGGCACCAGGAAGTGACGGTGGTGGCCTTCGGACGGGGCCTGCCATGGCCTTCCACTGAGCTGTCTCCCCGTGGGGAAAGCTGGGGGGTGGGGGTGATGCTGTAAGGTGATGTGGGTGCACGATTAGCCTCATGGTAAATGGGAGGAGGGGTTCGGGTGGGTTGGGGGTCCCGTAAAACCTGGTGGCCGGCTGTGTCGTTGCAGCTTCAGGAAGTGTCCCGCATCGTGGGCAGCTCTGGCCTCAACATCTACAATCTCTACGCCCCGTGCGCCGGGGGCGTGCCCGGCCACGTAAGGTAAGGCCCACCGCCCTGTCTACGCCCCCCAGAGCAACCCCAACTCTGGAGGCCCTCACCACCACTTTCCCCTCCCCCCCCTTCCCTTGCTTGCTCTCAGGTACGACAAGGACGCCATGGTGGTCCAGGATTTGGGCAACATCTTCACTCGCCTGCCACTGAAGAGGGTGTGGCATCAGGTATGAAACCCCCAGCCGTCCCCCCTTCCTTCTGTCCCAACAGGGCCGTGAAGCCCAGATCCTGATTCTCCTATTCCCCAACCCCCCACCACGTGTCCCCAGGCCCTGCTGCGTTCCAGGGAGAGGGTGCGCATGGACCCCCCCTGCACCAACACCACCGCCCCCTCCACCTACCTCAACAACCCGTTCGTGCGGAAAGCGCTCCACATTCCCGAGCAGCTGCCCCGCTGGGACATGTGCAAGTGAGCTGGGGGGCACGGGAGAGGCCCGCGGGGACGTGTGCAAATAAAGCAAGGGAGGAAGTGGGGGGCATGGGGGCTCGTGAGCATGGGAGAGCTTCCCCAGGACCGCCCGCCGTCATGTGGGGCCGTTTACTAGTTCCTCTTTTTGTTTTGTTTTGTTTTGTTTTTTTTTGCTGAGGATGGTGCCCAGGGCTGCATGCGTGCAAAACAAGCCTCCAACTACATCCCCAACCATTCGGTTCTTTTAAGACATGGTCCAGGGATGGGGCCGGGGCACGAGTACTGCGGACCGGGCCGTTGGTTTTGCACGCCGCCACCGACCTGGGTCCAATCTCTGGCATCCCATAGCATCTCCCTGAGCACCACCAGAAGTAATTCCTGAGTGCCGAGTAAGCCCTGAGCGTGGCCGGGTGTGGCCACAGAATCAATAAACAAAGACCATGTTCTTGGTTTTGGAGTCACACCCAGCGCTAGGCAGGGACAATTGCAGCCCTCCACACCCTCTGCTGACAGCTGGGATTCACACCCGCTGACCCCTGAGTATGACATGACCATTTACACCCCACTCATCGGCCACCAGAAAGTGTCCCTAACCCTTTCCAAGGGAGGTGTCTGTCCCTCCCCGCCCCAAAGTAGCAACCCTGGAGGTTGCAGCCTAGCTTTTTTCTACTTTTTTTTGGTCAAGGGCTGTTCCCAGCTTGGTGCTCAGGAGTCACCTGTGGGGATCATCTGGTACTGGGGATTGAACCCAGACCTTACACATGCAAAGCCTGTGTACTACCCATCCTCCCCCCTTATCTTGTTTGTGTGTTTGGGTTTGGGACCACACCCAGCAATGCCAGGGATTGAACCCTGGTCAGCAAGGCGGTGAGGCAGATGCTTGAATGCCTGGATCCTGGATCATCTCTCGGGATCCCCATCTGGGTTTTATCCTTCTCTCTGTCTGCTCTGTCTGACGCCTCCCTCCCCGCCAACTTGCTCCTGCAGCTTCCTGGTGAACCTGCAGTACCGCCGCCTGTACCAAAGCATGAACACACAGTACCTCAAGCTGCTCACCACGCAGGTGGGTGGAGGCAGCCCGGCCGGGCGGGGGCCCCTGGAGGGCACCCTGTGAACAGGGGCTTGGAAACTCCCAGTTGTGACGTCCTTTGCCTGAACTCGGCCCCGTGGTGCTTTACTGTAGAGCACGGAGGGGTCCACGCAGCCAGGCAGCCTTGAGGGGGAGGAGAAAGGTCAGAATCTGCTGTGGATGGGCCGGAGAGAGTGGGGGGGGGGGCAGGGCACCCCCTACAGTCGACCCCAGTCTCGCCCAGGGTGATCCCTGAAGCACAGAGCCAGGAGTAAGCTCTGAGCACTGCTGGGTGTGGCCCAAAAACCTAACAACAACAACAAATGCTGTGGATAAGTCCAAGGAGGTTGGGGTGGGCGGGAGCTGGCTAGGAGCTGAGTGGCCAGCACATGCCCTCTGAGGCACAAATCCCTTCGCTGGCCATGTGACTCCAGGCAAGAATCTCAACTAGAGGCTGGAGCCATAGCACAGCGGGTAGGGCGTTTGCCTTGCACGCAGCCGACCTGGGTTCGACTCCCAGCATCCCCTATGGTCCCCTGAGCACTGCCAGGAAATTATAATTCCTGAGTGCATGAGCCAGGAGTAACCCCTGTGCATCGCCGGGTGGGACCCAAAAAGCAAAAAAAAAACAAAACAACTATTGGACATTCGACTTCCCCATCTCTGAACTAAAGATGGATCTCCCTGGGGGGGCAGAGGACTGGCTGGTGCCACGTGGTCCTCCAAGAGCCTTGAGTGACCCTCAAGCCATGAGCTGGGGGTAGCTGCCCTCTCTGCTCCTCCCCCCTCCCCCCCGAAAAAAAAGCCCAATGTGGATTAAGCATTTACAGAGCCCTGGGCACAGAAGAAGCCGGCAGCACGCCCATGTTTGCAGGCTCAGGCTGTCGGCCCGGGCGCCTGGAGTCCCCGTGGGGGGAACTTGGCCCGGGGCCCAGGCTGGGCTCATCCTAGAACCCCTGGGTTCGCCCCTTGTCCCGCTGCAGAAATACCGGATCCTGCTGTACAATGGGGATGTGGACATGGCCTGCAATTTCCTGGGGGATGAGTGGTTCGTGGACTCCCTCAACCAGAAGGTGGGTCGGTCGGTGGCCGTGGCCGACCAAGGCTGGTGGCAGGAGCCAGGGGTGGTGCCCAAGGGCTTGGCTCGGGCAGCCTGGGCAAAGCTGGCGGAGCTCCAGGCCCTGAGGTCTGTGGAGCTGGGAGGCTGGTGTGGGGGTGGGAATGGTGGGGGGCTGGGGTCCCCCTGCTCAGTCTCACTGCCCCGGCAGATGGAGGTCCAGCGGCGGCCCTGGCTCGTGGACTATGGGGACAGCGGAGAGCAGATCGGGGGCTTCGTCAAGGAGTTCTCCAACATCTCCTTTCTCACCATCAAGGTGGGCTGGGGGGGGGTAGTGGAGGGGTGGGGGCCAGCTTCGGGGGGGGGGCAGCTTCAGGGGGGTGGGGCTGGGCAGTGGGGGGCAGACCTCACAAAGCTTCGTTCATCAGGGTGCCGGACACATGGTCCCCACGGACAAGCCTCAGGCCGCTTTCACCATGTTCTCCCGCTTCCTGAACAAGGAGCCATACTGAGGCCAGCCCCAGCCGCTGCCAGAGCCAGAGCCAGCCCGTCCCGCCCCGAAGGAGGCGCTTTCTTATGCAGACCAGCCCCGCTGCCAGAGCTGCGCCCCCGCCACCGCCCCTCTGCACCCCAGTGCCTCAGACAGCTCCGGGGAAACCCGCACTTTATTCCTGACAGCTGGGGGATCGGGGGCCCCCAGGGGCTGACCCCCACCCCCCCCCTCGCCTCCTGCTTCTAGAACACACTGAAGAGTCCCAGGAGGACAGTAGCTCAGGACAGCCCCAGAGAAGGAGATGGCCGGACTGGGTGGCCGGCTGGCCAGACTGTGATTACGGAATTAAATTGGGTCCAGGTTAAACCTCTGTCTTCTCCTCCGTGGCCCCGGGGACTGGTGAGGAGGTGAATAGGGAGGAACTGCAGTCCCGACTGATGTGGCTGCTCAGGGCCGGGGAGGGCTCAGGCAGCGGCCGCAGAGGGTGGTAGGGTACTGGCGGTACTGGTGGTCCTGGGGCCCCTGGGGCCAGCGGGCCGGTTCTTCTCGATCACCTCTCGTAGCCCTTTGGCAAAGTGGAGGTCAGCCCCGATGGTCAGGTAGCCCTGTGCGGGGGCAGAGAGGAGGTTCCGTCACTGACGCCAGACCTCAAGGGGATCCTCCAGAAGTCAGAAATTGTTCCTGGTAGGGCTCGGGGGACCACCAGTGGTGTCGGGGATCGAACCCGGGTCAGCCACAGGCAAGGCAAGTGCCCTCCGCGCTCTACTCCCTCTCTGGCCCGCAAAGTGGTTCTTAAAATTTTGTGTAAAGGGGCTGGAGTGATAGCACAGCAGGGAGAGTGTTTGCCTTGCACGCGGCAGACCCGGGTTCGATTCCCTGCATCCTATAGGGTCCCCTGAGTAATTCCTGAGTGCATGACCCAGGAGTAACCCCTGTGCATTGCCGGGTGTTACCCAAGAAGCAAACAAACAAAAAAAAACCTGTAAAGGGTGTGCTCAGATAAAGTTTGAAGAGTCAGCCTTTGTGGTCAAGGGGGGCCTCTTAGCTAAGACGGGAAGGATTTAGTTGACTTGGGGTGGCATGGCAAAGTGACCAGTGCCTTGGGCAGGGTGGGAAGGAGCTGGGAGGCAGGCACACGGGAGCCCTCGGAGCAGGGGTGGGGGGGAATCCCTCCCCGTCACCCCCACTCACCGCATGGTTCGTCACCACCTCGCGGACAAAGTTGATGCCCTCGGGGAGGGGGATCTGCACCCCACGCCACGTCCGTTCTGTGGGGTGTGAGAGCCGGCTCAGCCCGGGCATGGCGGCTGCCCGCCCCTCTGTGCCCCCCACCCCGCCGCCCCCGCTGCAGCCCTACCGTTCAGCATGGGCATCACCCCGATCTGCAGCATGGTCTTGAGCGGCGCCTGCAGCGGGATGAGCTGGGAGGGGGCGTGAGCAAGGTCAGGGCCTCGCTGGGTTGACCCTCACCCTCCTCGGACCCTCGCCTCAGCACCCTACACACACACACACGCCCCCATCTGTTCCCCACTCACGGCCAGCGACTCTAGTGTAGACTGGTTCGAGTAGATTCGGAACCTGTGCAGGGAAAGACATGCCTTGGAAGCACCCCTGCCCCTCCCATGCCCCCCATCCATGTGGTGTCTCCATGCCAGGCTCTGAGTTGGTCTTAGCCGGTGTAGGGCCTTGGGACAGTCATTTCCCCCTCCTTGGGCTTCCTTTCTCCAAGTCTGCTGGAGGTGAGGGTGGGGTGCTAGAGATGGACCCCAATAAGGCTTGTGCCCTGCCTGGCCCCCAAGCGTGCTGTTTGTACTGGGCCAAGTGCTTCCTAGGCAGCAGGGGCGTCACGCAGGTGACTGTTGGTGCGTTGTGACGAGCTCAGAGGGAACGGCGAGTGCACACACTGGAAGCCCGGGTCCCCTCCCCAGCACCAAGCCCTGAGCACTGCCAGGAGCAGCCCCACACCCACCACGTGTGGCTTTCAGACAAAACCCAGAATTTACAGTGCTTATTTCCTGACAGATACTAAGCAAATTAAAAAAAAAAAAAAGTGAGGCCGGAGTGATAGTACAGTGAGTAGGGCGTTTGCCTTGCACGAGGCCAACCCGGGTTCAATCCCCGGCATCCCATATGGTCCCCCAAGCACCACCAGGAGTCAGTCCTAAGAGCCAAAAGTAACCCCTGTGCATCACTGGGTGTCATCCAAAAAGCAAAAAAAAAAAAAAAGTCTGGTGCCAGAGATCCAACCCAGGTCTGCCACCTGCAGGGTACCCAAGTTCTTTTCTCTGTTCCTTTCTGAGCACTCCCGGTACTTAGGGGACCAAACCTGGGAATCTCAGCGCCAAGTGCCTGGTCCAGCCCTCTGGCTCCTCTCCCAGCGGTGACCTCACAGTGGACATACGGGTCTGTTTGATTTGCCTGCCTCCTGGTGGCAGCCAAGTCACACTCGCCATGGGGCCGGAGAGTACTGCCCACAGGGCCACTGCCTTGCACATAGCGCCCGGAATTCAATCCCTGGCATCCCATGGGGTTCCCCAGCACTGCCAGAAGTGATTCTTGAGGGGCTGGAGTGATAGCACAGCGGGTAGGGTGTTTGCCTTGCGTGCATCCGACCCGGGTTTGATTCCCAGCATCCCATATGGTCCCCCGAGCACCGCCAGGAGTAAGTCCTGAGTGCATGAGCCAGGAGTAACCCCTGAGCATCACCTGGTGTGACACAAAAAGCAAAAATATAAAAAAATAAAAAAATAAAAAGTGATTCCTGAGTGCCACGCACACAGAACGGAAGCAGGAATAACAACCCCTGCCTGAGCATCGCCAGGTGTGGACCCAAAACAAACAAGGCATTTGCCAAGACACCCCCTGCCGCCCCGGTAGCTTTTCGCTCCGGAGCCCCCCCAGTGCTGGGGGACTCACCCGCCTACCTACCTGCGCAGGTCCAGCTGCGTGCGCAGGGCCTTCCCCCGCAGGGCCATCTTGGCACTGAGCCGCGCGTCCTGCACACAAGGGTCAGACAGGGACGGCTGTGTGACCTGAACGCTGTGGGCACCCCCATCCCGGCCCTCGGCAGCCCCCGCTGTGATGCCCGCACCATGATCATGCTGGACAGCTGGACCTCAGTCTGGTTGGGCGGGACCAAGGCGATGGTGACGGTGGCCGTGACCGCGACGGTGGTGCCCGTCGGCTTGATGGTACAGCGCGGGGGCTCGGAGACCCGCAGCTCCAGCTTCAGCGGGGAGTCGATCACTGCAGGGGTCTGGGGACAGCCCCCAGCTCCGGTCACTCAGAAGCCCCGGAGGAAGGCCAGTTCTCCCCCGTCCCCCGGACCCCACTTCTCCAGCCAGCAACAGAGAGCCTCATTTCACTCACACCACACACTGACTGTTTCTGAGAACTCCTCCTTCCTTCTCTTCCTGCTTTTCCTGTTTGGGGTTTTTTTTTTTTTTTTTTTTTGCTTTTTGGGTCACACCCGGTGATGCACAGGGGTCACTCCTGGCTCTACACTCAGGAGTTACTCCTGGCGGTGCTCAGGGGACCATATGGGATTCTGGGAATCGAACCTGGGTCGGCCAGGTGCAAGGCAAAGGCCCTACTGTGCTATTTCTCCAGCCCCTGTTTTTATTTATTTATTTATTTATTTTGCTCTTTGGGTCACACCCAGCAATGCTCAGGGGTTACTCCTGGCTCTGCGCTCAGGAATCACTCCTGGCGGTGCTCGGAGGACCACATGGGATGCCAGAGATTGAACCCGGGTCAACCACGTGCAAAGCAAATGCCCTACCCGCTGTGCTATCGCTCCAGCCCCTTTTCCTGTTTGTTTTCAGGCCAACTTGGTGCTTAGGAATCTCTCCCCAGAGGGGGCTTCGGGGTCCAAGCACGGGGAGACCAACCCGGGCCTTGCAAGCAAGCAACTCCCAGCAAGGAACAAGCCTTTCTCTGTTCTCTTCCTGGGCCCCATCTGGCTGGGCCTGGCTGTGCTCAGAGAACACTCCTGGCGGGTTCCTAGAGGGCACCTATGAGGGGGCGTATGCGTGGCAAGCGCCTTACCCGCTAGACTCTCTCTAGCCCCTCTTCCTGCTTCTGCTTCTCACCATTCGCCTCCAAGCTCCAAGCAGACGCCTCGGGAACAACCTCTGCTAACTACGTACCGGCAATCACCAGGATCAACTCACAAACTTCCCCCATGGACCAACTGCTCACCCACTCTCCACCAGACGTGTCAGGCGTGGGGGTTCATTTCAACCTTCCCATCACCGTGGGAGGAAGACATACCTTTTTTGGAAGGGGGTGTGAGGGCCACACCCGGTGATGCTCGGGGCTTACCCCTGGCTCTGTGCTCAGGGATCACTCCTGGCGGGACTTGGGGGACCACATGGGATGCTGGGAATTATTGAACCGGGGCCAGCCCTGTTTGCAAGGCTAACGCTTCCTGCTGTACTTCTGCTCCGACCCCAGCATACCCATTTTTGAGCTGGGGAAATCCAGGCACAGACAGGTCAAGCAACTGCTTGGTGATGCAATCAGGCCAAGAACGAGACTACAAACTAGATCACTGGGCTGCAGAGTTCACGGCAGCTGAGTCTGAGGACAGCGGTGAGGACAGTAACAGCATGGTAGGTTGTGGCTTTTTTTTTTCCTTTTGGGCCACACCCAGCGGTGCTCAGGGCTTACTCCTGGCTCTGCGCCCAGGGATCACACCCTGGCAGGCTCAGGAGAACCAGATGCCAGGGATAGAACCCAAGTTGGGGGACCAGAGCGATAGTATAGCGGGTAGGGCGTTTGCCTTGCATGTGGCCAACCCGGGTTCGATCCCCGGCATCTCATATGGTCCCCCAGCACTGCCAGGAGTGATTCCTGAGTGCAAAGCCAGGAGTAAACCCTGAGCATCTCTGGGTGTGACCCTAAAAAGTCAAAAATAAATAAATAAATTTCAAAAAAAAAAAAAGGACCCAAGTTGAGTTCACAGCAGACACCCTCCCCGCTGTACTTGTGGCTTTGAGCTCTGCCTCCCCACAAGTGCCATGTTACTGCCTTTACAGCTTCATTCCTTCCATTCTCGTGACAGCCCCTCGAGGGAAGGTGGAGAGAGGCCTGTGTGATCCCACAGAATCACCCAGGTCAAGTTCATGTTCAGATCTCAGCTCTGGATGGACATACAGAATTGAGCCAGGTCTAAATGATCAGTATGTACTTCTCTTTTCTATCACATGCCCTGCCCCCGCCACACACACACACACACACACACACACACACACACACACACGGAGCAACAGGAAATAAGCAGAAATATGCTGCTGCAGTGAACCCCCAGCTCCAGAACACAGAATCGTGTAAACACGCATGCCGTTGGGGACATGTAGGACCTGGCCATCTGTCTACACCAGTGTCTGTCAAAGTGGGGGATATTGTTGCCCCTGGGGACAGTAGAATGGTGGGTGGCCGCAGGGACATAATAGCCCTTGTCTATGGGAGGGGGGCACTTGCTTTCTAGCTCACTTAGAGAAAGTAGATGGGGGGAGGGGGCTTACTTACTGAGTCTTTTTATTCTGTTTTTATCTTTTTTGGTGGGGGCAGGGTGACACCCAGAGGTGCTCAGGGCATACTCCTGACTCTGCTCAGGGATCACTCCTGGGGGACTCGGGGGACCATTATAGGGGGTGCTGGGGATGGAACTTGGCTTGGCCGTGTGCAGTGCAAACCTCCTACCCACTGTACTTCCACTGTTTTTTTTTTTCTTTTTGCTCTTTGGGTCACACCTGGCGATACATGAGCGTTACTCCTGGCTCTGCACTCAGGAATTACTCCTGGCAGTGCTCAGGGGACCATCTGGGATGCTGGGAATCGAACCCAGGTCAGTCTCGTGCAAGGAAAACTCCCTCATCCCCACTGTGCTATCGCTCCAGCCCCTGTACTTCTGCTCTGAACTATCCTTTTTTTTTTTTTCCTGAAAAGGAGGCAGTAGGTCAAAGAAGTTTGGGACCCTCTGTTCTCCTGGGGTGAAGTGTGTGCCGCCCCCGAGTCACAACCCCCCCCCCACTCCCGCTCTCTGCTGCCAGCACTCACCAGGAGGACGATGCTCCCGATGTAGGACGCCCTCAGCAGCATGTCCAGGTCGTGGGGCACCTGCGCGGGGCCGTCGTCGGGGTGAGGCGGCGGCCTCGGCTGGGCGCGCCCTCCCAGCCCTCCCTCCGGCAGCCCCGGCCGTACCTTGTCCCCCACCAGCGACAGCTTCAGGGCCCCCGCCCGGAAGTAGCTCTCCAGGGCCGAGTCGAAGAAGTGCTCAGAAAAGGCCACGTACACCATGCGCTCCTCCTCCTGCAGCTGCGGCTCCACGGCCTGGTTGCGCAGGCGCCAGGCCTCCTCGGACAGGGGGTAGAAGGAGCCCTGGGGGCGGGGGTGGGGTCAGGGGAGCCAGCAGCAGCCCGCGCCGGGACTCAGAGTGAGTGGACAGCAGGGTCCACAGCTGCACTGGGCCCTGGGGTGAGCAGGTTAGGAGGGTCCAGGGCTGCACCCGGCCCCGGAGTGAGCGGGTTAGCAGGGTCCGCGGCTGCACCCGGGGTGAGCGGGTTAGCAGGGTCCACGGGTTAGCAGGGTCCGCGGCTGCACCCGGGGTGAGCGGGTTAGCAGGGTCCACGGGTTAGCAGAGTCCAGAGCTGCACCGGGCCCTGGGGTGATCGGGGTTAGCAGGGTCTGCGGCTGCATCCGGCCCCAGGGTGAGCAGTTTAGTGGGGTCTGCGGCTGCACTGGCCCTGGGGTGAGCAGTTTAGCAGAGTCCGCAGCTGCACTGGGCCCAGGGGTGAGCAGGTTAGCAGGGTCTGCGGCTGCACTGGGCCCCGGGGTGAGCGGGTTAGCAGGGTCCGCGGCTGCCCATGCAGGAACCGTGCGCACAAAGGCGGGTGTGGATGACTGGAGGGACCCTGCCCGGCTGGAGAAGGGAGGCCGGACCCTGCCGTGTTGGTGGCCTTCACAGCTCGTCGGTGGGACAGCCCGAGTGGTCAGTGTCCTGGCCATAACCCCGTCCTTTGGTCCAGGAGTCAACCCCAGGAGACACACGTTCTTTTATGTTTGGGGTGGGGGAGTGGGTTGGGGTCGCACCCAGTGGTGCTCAGGGGCCACTCCTGGCACCATGCTTGTGTCACTCAGGGGGGTGCTGGGGGACCATGTGGTCCCAAGGCTCTATCCCAAGCCTCCCACGTGCAGAGCTTGCACCCAGGCCGTGGAGCACTCCCCTGAAGCCTAGGCACGTCTTCCTGTCCTGCTCCCATGCAGAGACTGCGAGGAGACGGAAAGGCTAAGCCACGTGCTTCGGGTCACACAACTAAGGCGGTAAGTGAGGAAATGAGATCATGTGATCAGCAACTTCTGGGAGACCGGGGACAGGTATGGCATGAGCAAGCGTCCTGGGGCCCGAGAAGGGGCCGATTGGGAAAAGGAACCGGATGAAGTTAGAAAGATGGGGCCAGACAAGAGTACCAAGGAGGTTGGCCCGAATTCTGCAACTTGGTTCTTTCTTTCAATGGAGTGACCTCTGCAGAACCCTGTGGGGCTGGAGCCCTAGTACAGCGACTAGGGCGCTTGCCTTGCATGCAGCCGACCTGGGTTCGATCCCTGGCATCCCCATAGGGTCCCTGAGTCCTACCAGGAATAAGCCCTGAGCACTGGAGTGTGAGGACCAAAACCCAAAATGCAGAGCCCAATGATGGAAGGTAAGCGGGGAGCACGGGGTGGGGGGAGGGGACTTGAGCACTCGGGCACAAGCTTGGCAGGCAGGAGGCCGGGGTCAGTGTCCCACCACATGCTCCCCCGGCCCCAGCAGGAGCAGCACCCGAGTGTTCCTGGGTGTGCTTCCCCCAAACAGGCAATGCAGGGATGGGAGAGGGAGCCGGCTAGGTCAGACAGGGTGGGGTGGGGGCACACCAAGGGGAGAGAGAGCTCACCCGGAAATCCATGTCCAGATTGCTGGCGGAGACCACCGGGTCCTTCAGGAGGGAGTAGTCGATGCCCACATGCTTGTCCACGGGACTGTGCACTGCGGGGAGGGACAGACATCACTCAGAGCTGTGTGATGCTGGGTGAGGTGGTCATCCTCTCTGGGCCTCAGTTTATCAGCCACAAAAGGGGAATAGCATGGAGCCAGAAAGATAGTACAAGGGCCAGAGCAATAATGCAGCAGAAGGACCTTTTCCTTGCACACAGCCGTCTCGGGTTCGATCCCTGGCATCCCATATGGTCGCCTGAGCACCACCAGGATTATTCCTGAGTGCAGAGCCAGGAGTAACCCCTGAACATTGCTGGATGTGACCCAAAAGGAAAAAAAAAAAGATAATACAGTGGGTAAGGTGCTTGCCTTGCATATGGCTGACCCGGGTTCATTTCCCTATATTGCATATGGTCCCCCAAACCACCAGGAGTGATTCCTGTGCACAAAGCTAGGAGTAAGCCCTGAGTACCACTGGGTGTAGTAAAATAAAAGGTGGGGGGGAATAGAAATACTCTTTTGGTTTGGTTTTGAGGCCACACTAGGCAGTGCTCAGAGCTCACTCCTGACTCTGAGCTGCGGGGCCTCACTTCAGAGTTGACACAGGCTGGGGGGCTGGAGTGACAGCACAGTGGGGAGGGCATTTGCTTTGCACGCAGCCCACCCAGGTTCAATCCCTGGCATCCCACTGGTCCCCCGAGCACCAGGTGTGGCTCCACCAAAGAACAAAAAAAAAATACAGGCCGGATAGTACAGTGGGTAGGGTGCTTGCCCTGCACGTGGCCAACCTGGGTTCAATCCCGGGTCCCCCAAAAACACCGCCAGGAGTCATTCCTGAGTGCAGAGCCAGAAGTAACCCCTGAACATCACTGGGTGTGACTCAAAAAGCCAAAAAAATAGGCAAATGAGAGCATAACCTGTGTTTAATAATCTCTGGGCTGGAGCCATAGTACAGTGGGGAGAGCGTTTGCCATACATGCGGCTCATCCAGGTTCAATCCCCGGCATCCCATATGGTCCCCCAAGCACCATCAGGAATAATTTCTAAGCACAGAGTCAAGAATAACCCCTGAGCATCACTGGGTGTGACCCAAAAAAAGCAAAATAAATAAATAAAATGAAAATCTAAAAAAATTAAAAACAAAAAAAACCCAAAACCAATTAAGTTGACACAGCCTAGGCAGAGGAGACACACGGGAACTAAGCACCTAAAAACAAGCACCAGGCCATGGACACCAGGGAACCCACCGCCAACCTGACCACTGCCCCGTGGCCACCCTCACAGCCGTCCCGGAGGGAATCAACCAGGCAAGCCTGAGAGAACTTCCTAGGGACGTCTGGGGGCCCAGGGCTCTTCCACAGCCAAGCTTGGGGGTGCTTGTCTGAGCAGCTGAGCCCCCCCCCAACCTCCAAACACCCCCCTCCTGGCTCAGAGCCCGCTGCCCCCAAAGCCCACTCACCAGGCACCGTTTCCAGGAGGGAGTTGAGCAGCACCGTGCCGGCATGGAAGAGCACCGGGCAGATCTAGGGGTGAGGAGCAGGGTCAGGGGCTTCCCAAGAGGGCACTGTCCCCCCCACTGACTGTCCCATCCCCTGCCACGACGGCCGCACCTGTTGGTTGAGGAGGAAGCGCATCCCGGAGGTGATGAATGAGGAGAGGAATTCGTACACCTTCCTGCAAGGAGAGGAAGGGGAGGGGAGGGGGAAGGGGAAGGGGGAAGAAGGGGCAAAAGAGAGGGAGGGGGATGGGAGGGAGAGGGAAGGGAGGAGAGCAGAGGAGGGAAGAGGGGAGAGGAGAAGACGGGAAGGGGAGGAGAGAGGAGAGGCTGGTGAGGCCAGCCACCCCCCATGCCCACCCCAGTCCAGGTCCGGAGACCGGGGAACCCCTCAGCTTCAGCCAGAATCACTAATGCCTCCGTGGGGTTTTCCACGATTCGGGTCCAGATCCTCACTTGAGACCATTCTGAAGGCCAGTCCCCAAGGGCCCGGCGAGTCTGCATGGAACACCCTCTCTAGATGCTCACTCCTGCCTTCCGCCCCACTCAGTGCTCCTGCTCTACCTTTCCCCGTTTGGGATCAGAAGCCTCCTCTTCTTCCAGGGAGTCTTTCCAGATTGCCTGTGTCTGCATCCTCCACTATCTTCCCGGTGTCTCTGTTCTCTGAGTTGCCTTGGGGGTCCTGGAGCACACGCTTTGTGGGGACACAGTAACTTCAAGACTTGAGAGCTGGCTCAAGGGCTACAGCACACGCCGTGCATGCAAGAGCTCTGGGTTCAGGCCTCAGGCCCTCATGGTCCCATGAACACTGCTGGGAGTGGCTGATGAGCACTCCAGCCCCGTAAATCCACAATGTGCTGACACCAGAATAAATCCTATGTCCACTTCTGGAACAGTCTCATTAGCAGGAGTAAGAGCCAGCCATTACCGAGAATCCAATTCCTATCCAGCAGTGCACACAACTGCTCTATCTAAGGGGCCAGCCACCGTACTATGGGCCAAAACGGCCCACCCTGTGTGCACAGAGGCTGTTTTACATCTACTGGCGCAAAGACTTCTCACAATGTCACTGTCACTGTCCTCCCGTTGTTCATCGATTTTGCTCGAGCGGGCCCAGTAACGTCTCCGTTGTGAGACTTGTTGTTACTGTGTTTGGCATATCGAATATGTCACGGGGAGCTTGCCAGGTTTTGCCATGCAGGCGAGAGATACTCTTGGTAACTTGCCGGTCTCTCCGAGAGGGGCGGAGGAATCGAACCCGGGTCAATCAGGTCGGCCACGTGCAAGGCAAACACCCTACCACTGTGCTATCACTCCACAATGTGTTGTAAAAAAATAAATATTTGGAAACCAAAATTATAATACAGCAGGCAAGGCGCTTGCCTTGAACATGATCAACCTGGGTTCGGCCCCCAGCATCCCACAGGGTCCCCTGAGCCCACCAGGAGTGATTCCTGAGTTCAGAGTAACCCTTGAGTGCAGCCCAAAAATAAAAAATAAATTTGTTAAAAAAGAAAACAATGGGGCTGCAGCGATAGCACAGCGGATAGGGTGTTTGCCTTGCACACAGCTAACATGGCCGACCCGGGTTCGATTCCCAGCATCCCATATGGTTCCCCGAGCACCGCCAGGAGTAATTCCTGAGTACATGAGCCAGAAGTAACCCCTGAGCATCGCCGGGTGTGACACAAAAAGAAAAAAAAAAGAAAACAATGGGGCTAGAGTGATAGCACAGCAGGGAGGGTGTTTGCCTTGCACCCAGCCAACCCGGGTTCGATTCCCAGCATCCTACAGGGTCCCATGAGCACTGCCAGGAGAAATTCCTGAGGGCAAAGCCAGGAGTAACCCCTGTGTATTGCCGGGTGTGGCCCAAAAAGCAAAATAAAATAAAGTAAAAAAGAAAACAAGCTTCTGGGGTCAGAGGGCACTTGCCTTGCACCTGCTGGACCCGGGTTCTAGCACCAGCACCACAAACAGGCCCCTGAGCCCCACCAGGAGTGATTCCTTTGAGCACTGCCAGGTGTGGCCCCCCCCAAAAAAACTTCTAAAAGGGGTTTGCTAGAGAACGACAAAGACTTACCTGAAAGTGCCCCCGAAAGCCGCGTGCATCCTGGCGACAGAGGCCTGGCAGGAGACATTGGACACTCGGATCCGGCCAGTGGCGTCCCTGGAGAGCTGCAGACCAGTGCGGATGGACAGGCCCTCGGCAGAAGCGTTGATGTAGCCCCCATCATAGCTGCCAAGGGCGGGGATGCTTCGTGTGGGCCCCCCTTTAACTGAGTCTTAGTCAGCCCCCCTCCCTGCTCCGGGCATCTGATCCCCCCCTTAAAACTTCTGCAATTTTGCTGCCTTTTGCAGGGCCCAGGGAGCTGAGGAACTGCCCAGGAGGGAGCCCTCGGGCGCACCCCCCCTCTTTCCCGTGCCCCCCCCACCGGGATCCCCGGGGTCCTCACAGGAACCAGTAGAGCAGCTGCCTGCGGAAGCGCAGCCCCAGCGAGGCGTTGGCGATCTGCAGCAGCAGCTCCTGCGTGGGCTGGAAGTGCAGCTCCGAGGACGTCAGCTGCAGATCCGTGACCTTCACCCTGCGGGGGAGGCCGCGGGTCACGGGGGCGCCCCAGGCACCCGCAGGAGGCCCCTTTCCTCTTCCAGATCGGGGTGGGGATGCTGCTGCAGCGGCTGGAAGATGCTCCCAGGCTCCCACCGCGAGCCCGCGGTGGAGAGGGAGCCCAGGACTGGAGCGCCCCCACGCGGCGGCCCAAAGCCAAACACCCCCCCAAAAAAAGGAGCTTCACCCCAGCACCTTCCTTCCTCCCAGACCTGAGGCTGCTGAAGCTGGTGTTTGTTTTATTTATTATGCAAATCATAATAAACGTGGGGGTGGCACACCCAGCAGTGAGTGCCTGGGGGTCGCTGGGAGGGGGGTTGCATGCAAGTCAAGGGCCTGTCCTCAACCGAGTCCCCGTGAAGACTCTGATACCGTCCAATTTCCCTTTATTCTAAGTCTCAAGTCGAACGTTTGTTCCCCTGACCTCCCCCATTAGCTCTGCCTCGGACCTCGGCACCCCACTCTCACACACAGAAAATGTCCAGGTCTTTGCACTCCAAACCCACAGATTCCAATCTCTTCACGTCGTCCTTCCTTCCCGGCCTCCCTCCCCCATCCCCCGTCTTTTTCTCTCTTTCTGGTCCACATCCGGAGGTGCTCCGGCCCCTACATTTTCTTTTCTCCCCCCCCCACTTTATTTAAACACCGTGGTTTACAAAGTCGGTCACGATGATTTGTCACAGGTCTTCAATATCCCAATACCGATCCCCCACCACTGTCACCTTCCCTCTGCCATTGTCCCTATATTTCTAACCACCCCTCAAGCTAGCCCTAGTAGCAGTCCAACCCGTACATTTTCTTTGAGTTGTTGCGGTTTGGGGCCATATCCAGAAACGCTGGGGGTGGAAGTCCCCCATTGGTGCTGGGGGTGAACCCAGCCTCCCGCAGGCAAAGCATGTGCCCCGCCCACGAAGCCCTTAATAAGTGGACACAGTCTGGGCGCCCCTCCGCCCTTAGCCCCGCCCCCGCTCTTCGCCACGCCCCATCGCGCTCTCGAGGCCCACCCCTGGGATTGGCCACGCCCGGATCATCTCTAGTCCCACCCCCTAGGCTTGACCACGCCCCCACCACGCTCTGCGCTCCATCCCCTGACCTTGGCAGAACCCCCACCGCACTCTGGAGCCCCACCCCCGTAATTGGCCACGCCCATTGTATTTTCTAGCCCCATCCCTAGGCTTGGCCACGCCCCCACCACATCTGGGGCTCCACCCCCTGCTCTTGGCCACACCCACACCACACTCTCGAGCCCCACCCCCGGGATCCGGGATTGGCGACGCCCCATCACCCTCTAGCCCCACCCCCTGGTTTTGGCCACGCCCCTAACATCTCTCGAGACCCACCCTCTGAAGTTGACCCCTCCCCTCCGCGCTCTAGAGCCCCGCCCCTGAGGTTGGCCCCGCCCCACCTGCTGGCCTTGGTCACGCCCCCACGGAGCTCTCGAGCCCCGCCCACTGAGGTTGGCCCCGCCCCGCCGCGCTCTCGAGCCCCGCCCCTTACTCGGAGATGTTGTAGTAGAAGTGTCCCTCTCGGCCCCGCAGGTCGGGGATGGTGATGGTCTCCAGCTCTTGCTCCAGAAAGCGCAGCCCCTCCTGCTTCACTAGGGCAGCAGCGAGACCCGTAACTCCCGCGCCCGCGGCCGGGCGCCCCCCCCGCCACGCCCCGAGCCCGCCGCCCGGCTTTACCCAGCTCCAGCGCCTGGGACGTGATGCGGATCTTGCAGCCGGGGAGCTCGGCGCGAGCGCCCGCCAGCAGCGCTAGAAGGAGGGTCGCGAAGAGGGCCATGGCGAGCCGGCCTGGGGGTGGGGGGGCGCCGCGGGGTCATCCGGCCGCTCGCACCCACGCCTCGGGTGTTAGCCAGCAGCAGAGGGGGACTCCGGGGAGGTGGCACCCCGCGCTAGTGCTTCCAAGAGGCCGATGCGAAAACTGAGGCTCAGGGAGGGGGGAGCCGCCTCGGACTCGGGCTCGCGGCGCCTCTGGGGCGCGCGCGCGAGGGAGGGGCTGCAGCCTTGATTCCCTCGTGCAAGCATCATGTGACGCTCGGGTGGCCCTCCGGGGGACGAGGAACCCCCCCTTCCTCCCCTTCCGCGGAGGGCGCGCGAGGCTGCCCCGTTACCATGGCTACGGCCGCACGCGCATTCCTGGGGGGTGGCACACGGTCTCCCAGGTCTCGCGCCGGAGGAAACGAGCCGCGGGCGCGCCCCCGTACTCCTGGGTCCTAAAGTCCCAGCCGTGGGGATCCTGCCTGGTCCTCCCCCCCAGCCCGCCCCCCCACTCCCCACTCTCAGCGCCCTGCACCCCGGCTGGCCGCCGAGGGGCTGGGGGCTGCGACTCACTGCGGGGGCGCTGGGGGCCGGCGCGCGCTGGGGATCCGGCGGCGGGGACTGAGCGGCGGCGCGCCCCGCCGCCTTTATAGAGCCGGCCTCCCCGACCCCCCTCCCCTCTCCCCTTCTCCCCTCCTCCCCCGGGGGCTGGGACGGACGGGGCGGGTCGCTGGCCGCCGGGCGGGTGGAGCGGGCCGTCCCCGAGCCCCGTGACCAGGCGGGCCGCTGTCAAGACAAGTGGGGGGGACCCGAGCCCGGCGCGCGGGCAGTGCCGGCCGCCCTGGCCCCTGGCTGCAGATCCCCAGGGCCCGTGTGTTCCCGCAGGATCCTGGGGTCACTTACCGGCCTGCGGTGTGTCCTCAGGCCGGGCAGTGTGCATGAGACCGCGGCCCACAAAGGGACCCGCAGGGACCCACAAAGCCGCTCCCAGGCCCCTGTTCCTTCCCCCTTGCACCCCAATCAAGACGTCTCCCACCAAGGTTTGTTCTGGCCTCCCCCTTTCCAGAGATGGCCTCTGTCACAGCCTGGAGAACAGGACCTTAGGGACCGGGCTACCTCCCTACACTTGGACCCCAGAGTGAAGTGTGGGGCGCCCACAGCCCACAGTGTAGGGCTTATTTATTTATTTATTTATTTTTGTTTTCTTTGGGGGGCACACCCCGTGGTGTTCAAGGGCTTGCTCGGTGTTTAGGGGTGGTTCTCAGCAATGCTCGGGGGACCATGTGGTGCCTGGGATTAAACCCAGGCCTCCTGCATGCAAAATAGCTCTTTAAGCTACCTTCTGGGGACCAGAAATATCAAAGGGAACTTGCCTTGCATGCTGCCAACCCCAATGTAATCCCCAGCACCACATACAGTCCCCTGAGTGCAGCCAGGAGTAATCCCTGAGCACAGAGCCAGGAGTAAACCCTGAGCACTGCCAGGTGTGGCCCAAAAACTACAAAAGGGGAGGCGGGGGAAGCAACTATTTCCTGAGTCCAGCTGTGGGTCTGAAGGCCAGCCGTGGGAACAGGTCGGGGCCAGAGAAGGTCCTCACTCCTGTCATCACGCAGATGTGGAAGAAGAATCCAGAATGGCTACGCTGTGAACACGTACTGAGCACCAAGCACTCTCTTGGGCAGACTTTCCGCAAGCCTTTGCGCAAGACTTTCCCGTTTTTCAAACAGAAAGACTCCCTTCTGCAGGGCCCCCAGATCAGACTTCCAGGATGGTTAGAGGAACTCATTTGTTCCTTTATTGGTGATCAAGGGGGACTGGGAGGTCCTAGGGGTAAACCCAGGCTTCCCCCATGCAAAGCAGCTACGCTAGGGCTTTGAGCTGTTGTCCCAACCCCCACATGAACTAATGTAACCTTTGCCAAGGCTTACGAGGTTGGTGCTATGATCAAGTCTCTTCACCAGGAAGCCAGAGGCAAAGACCGGACAGGTGGCCGCCGAGAACTGACCATTCCTAGAAGGAAGCGGGCCATGTCATTGTCCACCAGGGTTCAGATTCTAGACTGTCCATATGCAGGACTCCTTACCTGAGCAGCACTGAGTCTCAATGACAGCCAGAGACCGTCTTCTGGAAGGGCTACACTCCAACACTACCCAGAAGACCTCCTGACCACGCAGTGCTAGGGATGGAAATTCTGGCTCCGATGTGCAAGCCTGAACTTTAACACTTTAATCTGGGGGCTTGGGGGCCATACCTGGACTGGGTGTACTCAGTTTGGGCTGGTTTGGGCCAAGCTCAGGACTTTTTTTGGGGGGAGGGGTCACACCCAGCGATGCACAGGGGTTACTCCTGGCCCATGCGCTCAGGAATTAGTGTATGATTGTGGTGCTTGGGGGACCAAATGGGATGCTGGGAATCAAACCCGGGTTGGCCGCTGTGCAAGGCAAACGCCCTCCCCGCTGTGCTATTGCTTCAGCCCCCAAGCTCAGGACTTACTCCTGGCTCTGTGGTCACTCCTGACAGGACTTAAGGAATCATACAGGGTACTGTATGGATCAAACCCAGGTCAGCCAAATATAAGGCAAGTGCCCTACCCACTGTGCTATCTCCCTGGCCCCAGAACTCCTGCCCTTTGACACCCTTCCTTGTCCCTATCACGGAAACAATTGAAGGTGATTCCAAGAACAAATTAAATGGGGCCAAAGAGATAGGAAAGCAAGGAAAGAACTTGTCTTGCATGTGGCCAACCCCGGTTGGATCCCAGGCGCGGTCTATGATCCTCTGAGAGCTGCCAGGAGGGATCCCTCACCACAGAGCCAGGTCGAAGTCCTGCGCTCCACTGGTTGTGACCCCCAAATTACAAAATGGGAGACAGAATGTACCAATTACTTGATTAAAGGGGCACAGAATGTTGTGAGGGTACAAAACACATGCAGACAAGGCAGTCAGAAGGCAGGAAGGAACGGAGTGAGAGGTGTGCCTTTGAACGGAGTAACCTGCTCTCTGGCTCCCACAGGAAACCGAGAGTGTGCTTTTTCACTCCTCTTAATTGAAACGCAAGTTTCTACAGCCTCCCTTCTTGTTTTTTTTTTTGGGTGTTTTTGTTTTTTTATTTTGCCACACCCAGCGATGCACAGTGGTAACTCCTGACTCTGCACTCAGGAATTACTCCTGGCAGAGCTCAGGGGACCATATGGGATGCTGGGAATCGAACCCGGGTTGGCCGCGTGCAAGGCAAATGCCCTACCGCTGTGCTGGGGATTGAACCCTGGTCGGCCACATGCAAGAAAAATGCCCTACCTGCTGTGCAATCGCTCCAGCCTCACTTCTTAAGCTGTGGCTTATGGGGGTCATGTAACTTTTTTTTTGGCAAGGAGGATAATTCACAGCCAGTGATGCTCAGGGATTCATTCCTGACTCTGTTTTCAGGAATCACTCCTGCCAGTGCTTGAGGGCTCATATGGGATGAAAAGAATTGAATCCAGGCTGGCTGAGTTCAAGGCAAGCACCTTACCCACTGTACTGCCTCTCTGGCCTCGAAGAAAATGGTTGCTTTTCTCACCACTTTTTGTTTTGGGGCCACACACAGTAATGCTCAGGAATTACTCCTGGCAGTGCTCAGGAGGCCATATGGGATGCTGAGGATCAAACCCAGATCAGCCAGGTGTAAGGCAAATACCCTACCCTCTGTACTATCACTGGTCCCAGGGGTCATATGTGTTAAAAAAATGTATATTTTTCCAGAGGGCAGGGTGGCCAGAGAGATAGAAAAATGGATAGGGAATTGACCCTGCACCCCTCAATTCAGTCACTGGAACCCCATATACTCCCCCGAGCTCTGCCAAGTGTGATCCCTGAGCACAGAGCCAGGAATAACCCCAGAGCACAGATAAGTGTGGTCCCAAAACCAAAAAAATATTCTCAGGTAAGGTCAGTACATAGTTTAAGGCACTGACTCCAGCTCCATCCCTGGGGTCACATGGTCCCCTGAGCACAGGCACCACTGTGAGTTACCCTGAGCACTCACAAGTAGCTCTTGAACACCTCCTGTGGTGGCCCCAAAACCTCAAAACAAAAATTCTAGGTGGAAAGGGGGTCACAAGTGTAAGAAGTATAAGAAGGCTTGGCCCAGAGGTTCTAGTCCCTGCATCCACACAGCATTCAATCCTCTGTCCACACAGCATACATCCCAAAGTCCACACAGCGTGCAATCTACTGTCCATACAACACACAATCTACTGTCCATACAATACACAATACACTGTCCATACAACACACAATACACTGTCCATACAAGACAAAATCCACTGTCCACATAGCACACAACTCACTGTCCACACAGCATACAATCCACTGTCCACATGGCATACAATCCATCCACACGAATATAACCCACTGTGTACACAGTACGCTCCACACAGCACACAATCCACTGTCTATACAACACACAATCCACTGTCCATACAACACACAATCCACTGTCCACACAGCATACAGTCCACTGTCCACATGGCAAACAATCCAGTGTCTCCATGGTACATGATCCGCTGTACACACAACATACAATCTGCTTCCATACTGCACGCAATCCTGTCCACACTGCATGTAGTCCACTGTCCACACAGCATGCAATCCACTCTCCATACCACTCTGCATACCACACAATTCACCACTGTCCACACAGCGTACAATCCACTGTCCATGCAGCACGTGATCCACTGTCCACACAGGTGCTTGTGTTGCATGTGGCTCACCCAGGTTCCATCCCCAGCATCTCATATGGTCCCCAAAGCCTACCAGGAGTGATCCGGGAGCACAGAATCAGAAGTAAGCCATGAGCACAGCTGGATGTGGCCCAAATAACACAAAAAAGAGCAAACAAGGAAGAAGGCGTGGGTTTGATCTCTGCAGGTCCCCTGAGCACTGTCAGGAGCAAACCCCAGCGCCTCACTGGGAGTTGCCCATGAGCACCCCTGGGTGTAGGAAACAACAAGCCAAGTAGTAATACTAATATCCCCAGGGAGCAGGTAGTACCTGTAGCACCCCAGAATTTTATTTGCACTGTTGGGAGTCTAACCCGAGTCTCATGCATACGTGATACCCTCGGCCCAGCCCAGGTTCTTTTTTTTCTTTTTTTCTTTTTGGCCACACCCAGTGATGCACAGGAATTACTCCTGCCTCTGCACTCAGGAATTATCCCTGGCAGTGCTCAGGGGACCATATGGGATGCTGGGAATCGAACCCGGGTCGGCCGCGTGCAAGGCAAACGCCCTACTGGCTGTGCTATCTCTCCAGCCTCCCAGCCCAGGTTCTTGATCAACCCTTGCACCCCGTGGCCTCTGCCAGGACACAGGAAAGTGACAGATGTCAAGGCTCAGCACACCCTCCTCCCTCCCCTGGGGCTCCCTCTCTTGAGAACTGTGCCCTCAACCCTCACTCTAGAGTGCTGTTGGCCGATGTGCCACCCAGAAGGGTATTTAGCAGTCTCGGAGTCCTCTCCGCTCTGCTGGAGGGACGGGGGGTGGTCAGCCTCCCACAGATGGTGTAGTGACAGACTGAGCGAGCTCTTGGCCTGTTCAGACTTGGGGCGCCCAGCCAAGAGCAACCACAAAGCGCTGCTGGGTGTGGCCCCCAAACCAAAAAGTAAACAACAAACTGAAAGGAAAAAGGAACCCACAGAATCCCCAAATTCCATCCCTTCCCGCTTTCCTTCTGTTCTTCACTTTTGGGGCCATACCCAGAGGAGCTCAGGGCTATTTTGATCTGGCTTAGGGACCATATGGGGTGATTGAACCCAGGTTGGCCACATGCAAGGCAAGTGTCCACCTGCTGTACTGTCTCTCCAGCGCCTCCCTTTCCACTTTCACTTCTCTTTCTAAAAACCCAAACAGATACAGAAAGGCCTCTGTTGAACAAACTGTACCCTTGGCTCTGTGCCAAAAGCCAGCAGTAGCTAAGAGTTAAGCAGAGCCAAGAGTAAGCCCTGAGCACCACTGGGTGTAGCCCCAAAACATGAAACAAACCAGAACAAGATGTTGTTTGGGACCAGAGAGACATTACAGAGGGTAGGGCACTTGCCTTGCATATGACCAACCTGGGTTTGATTCTCGGCACCACATACAGTTCCCAAGCCCTGCCAGGAGTGATCCGGGAGCACAGAACCAGGAGTAAGCTCTGAGTACTGCCGGATGTTGCCTCCCCCCAAACAAAACAACACAAAACAAAAGAGTTAAGTGTTTGGAATCCCTACAAATGAGTAAAAGGAGAGGGGTGGGTAGCATAGCAGGTGAGGCACTTGTCTTGTATGTGGTGGACCCGGGTTCAATCCCCTGCATCCAACATGGTTCTTCAGAGGCTGAAGTAGGCCCTCAGAACTGCTGGGTGTGGGTCCCCCATCATCCCCCTCACAATTGAAAACAAAAAAAAAAAGAAATTCAGTATCATCTGGTTATCATACTTTATGTTTTTACCCCCAAAATACAAAAATGTCAGTTGATGAAGTACACTCTTGTGTCACAATCACGATCACGATCATCCTGTTATTCGTCAATTGCCTCGAGCAGGCCCCAATAACGTCTCCTTCATCCTAGCCCTGAGATTTTTAAGAAAGTGCCATATTCAAGGCTCTTTAGGA
>JAOXYA010037381.1:0-12723 GCA_028565675.1 Sorex palustris
TTGGTGGGTGTGACCCCTGCCTACTGGAAGATGGAGGATCTGGGTGGAGGATGCTCAGCCCCGATCCGAGCAGGCTTAGAAATCTCAGCCCCGGGAGCCGCATGCCTTTGTTCCTCTGCCGGTACCTTCATGCGTGTGGAGAGTGATCTCAGGATGGAGGTGGCTGGTTCTGAAGGTCTTCGGCTGCCGGAGCCCTGGTCACAAATCTTAAGAAAAGTAAATGACAGGGGAAACAACCTTCAAAAATAGAAAGAAGGGGACAGAGAGATAGCACAGTGTGGAGGACATTTGCCCTGAACATGACCAACCCAGGTTGCATCCCCAGCATCCCACATGGTCCCCTGAGCGCAAAGCCAGGAGTCACCCCCGAGCAGCACCAGATGTGGCCCCAAAACCCAAAACTCCAAAACACCAAAAATGGAACTAAGGAGCCAGCAAGATAGGTCACATGGCAAAGTGCGCCCACTCAGGGCTGCTCCCAGTTCTGTGCTCAAGGGTGACCCCTGTCCTCCCAGCACCCTATGAAGGGCAGAGCGGCTTACTTCATTTCCTGTGGAGGCCCCTGACGTCACAGGCCTGATTTGGGGCCCCAGGGCTCTGCCTTCTGCATTTCCCTCCACTGTTAGTGTCACATCCGGTTCTCCAGCTGACCCCCATTGTCCATCTGGGGCAGGACATGCTGGGATCATGTGCCTGGAACCCTGGGCATGGGGCTTCTCGGTCTACACAGCCTGACACCTCCATTCCCATCAGGGAGGCGAGTCCTGATGGCCCAGGTCCTCCTGAGAGAGCCCCTCGGAACCCCCACCAGAGGAGGTGGGAGCTGAGTTAGGAGTGTAAGGTCCCGTGGGACCCCGAGGGAAATTCCAGAGCTAAACAAAACCTGGGAGGTGGACAGGTTAGGGCGAGGGCCCGCTCTCAGCTTCTGAGCGGTACCTCCTAAAAGAATAAGTGAAGCAACTGACCCGTGTCTCCTGCAGCTCATCCCTCTTTTTTTTTTCTTTTTTGGGTCACACCCAGCGATGCACAGGGGTTACTCCTGGCTCTGCACTCAGGAATTACTCCTGGCGGGGCTCAGGGAACCATAAGGGACGCTGGGAATGGAACCCGCGGTGGCCGCGTTCAAGGCAAATGCCCTACCTGCTATGCTATCGCTGTAGTCCCTCCACAGTCTTTTTGAGAACCCCGATGTCCATTAGTTTCTCTGAAAACAGCTTTCTGTTTTCCAGTGTGTCAAGAAGCTATCTGGGAAGCCTTCATGACTTTCTGGGATCGACTACCTGGGCATGAAGAATACCATTACTGGATGGATTTGTGTCAACATGGAATCACAACTGTGTCTGAAATGGCCGCAAATTTCAGTCAGTCTGTAGAACATAGACACTTAATTATCAAGGTATGTGGGATAACACGGGGATAAAATGCTGGACTGTTTTAGGAATGTATTCGCATGGCTAAGGGAGAAAGGAAGCATGAGGAACAAGTAGCTAGTCCTTGCATTCCTTAGGTTTTGAACCTGGCTGGTTGATGAGCTACTATAGAACAAGAGCTAATCTTTGCAGCCAAGCTCTTGCCATTTCATTATATTTATGTTTTTAATTTTGGGTTTGGGGCCACACCTGGCTTTGTTCAGAGCTTACTCCTGGTTCTGTGCTCGAAGATCACTCCTAGCAGGGCCCGGGGCGGTACCAGGGATTGATCTAGGTTTCCCTGCATGCAAGGCAAGTGTCTCATCTGTTGTATTACGTCTTCAGCCATTAGCCATTTTATTTAAAAGTTTTTTTTTGTTGTTGTTGTCGTCGTTTTTCTTTTGGGTTTTGATATTTACCTATGGTTAAGCTAGGGACTTGAAACTAAGTAATTTGATTCCAAGTTAGTTTTTCTTTTTATCATCTTGATCTCAAGACAAAAACACTAATTTAGGGGAAACCTGGAAATTATTTTTGCTTTGGAGGGCCTACGAAGAATAATACAGTCACACAATTTGTTGTTTTTTTCCAGAATTCTGAGAAAAGATTCATCAGTTATTTTATCCTCATTATTCCATTATTCTAGGATAGTCACTATAAATATATTAGAGCATATCACAAAATACCTTGATAATAAGCCCAAGGAACATTAGTATAAAACTCTAACAATATCTAACTATTTTGGGAATTTTTTTTAGGGAATTTGTTTTCTTTAAGAGAGAAGCACAGAAAGTCTGTGCCCTAAACAGAGTGAGTGTAGGGATGTTGCTACAATCATAGAGAAAACTTGGCATGACTAATACCTTGCTCTACCTATTTGTTTAACCATAGAGAATAATCAATTGATTCTGTAATATTCTCTATGTTTTATTTACTGCTTAATAACTGGCCTGAACACATGGAGTCATTTTTACACCTTTGTTTTCCTTAGAAACTGACATACACAAAGGACACTGTAAGCAGGTGAGCGTCTTTTTCCCTCTGTTACTTCATATTTGGCAACAAAAATGTATCATACCTATTCCAAGATGCAATTAATAGTCCCTTTCTTTTTTCTTGCCAGTCCTTGCAGTGACCGGGTCTGTGGGTAAGTCTCAAATGCTTTTCCTCACCTTGAGGCCACTTTCTTTCCAGACCACCCTCACAGCCACTGTGCTTGTTTACTGTCTGACTTTCCTAGGAGGTAGACATGTTATTCTCCCATGGGTGAGAAAACAGATTTCTGGAAATGGAATTTGGGATGGTCTGCTATTGTTGAGGATTATCTATTATGGTAAAATTGTTCTGAAATGGTACTCCTTGGTGGGGGATAGCTTATTAAATGATTGGTAGAGGCCTGGATCATTTCATTGAATGTCGGTGATTTGATCTTTAAATAGTACACTCTTGATGCATCTTCCAGTGTTACGATTCTTGATTCAGTTGACCTTAAGGTTGGGTTTAAGGTTATTTCTGGATCCCAAGCTGGAGCAGTGCAAAGTAGATTATGGAAGGTGAAGGATTTTGAGCCTACAGGGGTTAAGGATTTCCAATTCTGTCCAGGCTCTGGGTGTTCACACATGAGATCAGTTTGTCGGTGATTATGTAGAAAAGCACCTTTGTGGCATGCACTATAGGTCAGAGTCCAGAATTTTTATTTCAAATTAGAGGGAAGGATAGATTGTAAAACCAAGTGAATAAGTCACTATTCAGAGTTCCAGCCGGGGCATCAGTGTCTAGGCCAAAGCACAGTTGGAGTATACACGTGGATGGTAGTTAGACTTATGTAAGCACTTCCTGTGAAGGAAGTGGAATTTTGTGTGATTTCATCCATAAAGCTAATGATCCTGGTGAATATATGGGGGGCCTGGGACTGAGACCCTAGATTGAGGCTATGTGGTTCTTGGGTGTGGGCTCTTGCTCCTGAGAGGTAGTTCTCAGAGAAAGGTTCCTTGATAATTCCATGCACCATATAGTTAGAAGGACTCAACTAGGTCCACTATTCCCTATAGCTTCATAACTGAAAATCATCTTTTAGGCATTGAAGTGTGTAACAACCATAATACATAGGTCATAATACATACAACTCTTATGCAGAAAGAAACGTAAATGTTTGCTCTTTGGAAGTGGACATTGCAAATAGTGTAGCTAGGAGTTACTGTCAAGTGGTAGAAGGAGGCTATCTGGAACAGGACAGGCAGGTGTGGTACCAAGTGAGAGAGATGAGGCTCATAACACATGGAGTGAACTGAGGTAGCTGAGATGTTTGAGTTATAGTGTGTGCGTAAGCTTATGTGTGTGTTTTGAACTACTCTGTAGTTCACTTTAACTGGGTCGGTTTTTTAATGTTTCTCACAATGAAGTTGCCTATAAGCAAAAGCAGTATTTGTGTCGTGCTCAAATATTTACAAATGTATTGATTACATTGGGATAGACTCACAACTATGCATCATGGCTCAATTATCATATGTACTGATAAAACAGTAGGCCTAATAAGAGGACTAAATACTGTTCTTAGAAAATAAGGTGATGAACAGAGTAAGAATAAGAATACATATGAACTAAAGTTGGAGTGGAATTTTAAATTTAAGTTAGTGTCTTTCTCATGAACTGAAACAGTTCAGATTGGGGTGGACTGAAAATTGCTGGCTATGGTCAATTGCTGAATGGGCTGGGGGAGTAATACTGGAAGTAAAGCCTTGGGACTAGCCTAGGAATTCACTAAACATAATCTTACCCAACCTGAAAATTATAGAGATCCATGAAAACCCTTAATCTGTCCATCACTTTTCTTTATTTAAATTAATTTTTATGAAGGTTAGACATTATTTTTGTATTCTGTTAAGAGAGTCTTCCATTAGTTTTCTGTTGCTGCTGTAACAAATTAATATAAACTTGATAACTGGAAACAGTACAAGTGTATGTCTCACAAAGGTCTCGAATTCTGGTTCCTTCTTTGGAGGTCGCAGGTGAATTTGATTTTTTGTCATTTCTAGCTTTTAGAGGCCACCCACATTGTGTGGTATGTTCTCTTTATGTGGTTATATTCTCTCACCAAGGACATTTTTTCAGTCTCTTACTTTGACACCCCACTTTTGTGTATTTTACATTAAAGATCTTTAACACTGGGCCCACTTAGGTAAACCAGCCAATTAGCAGCCTTGAGTCCATCTGTGACCCTAATTCCTCTTTGCTTAATTCCTCACTGCTTCTAGGTGAATTGTAGCATTTGCTGTTATGACTAACACCAAGGACTTTTAAGTTTCCTTATCATTGGCTAAGGTTTTTTTCTAAAAAGCATTATCCTTATCACTTAGGATCTCACATTTCATCAAAACTTTTAGATTACTTCTGCTTGTTGTTGTTTTTGTTATGGTATCTTTTGCCTTTACAAACTGATACTGTTTCCCTCCCCCCAGGTCTTCAATCTCTCTCATTGTTATTATTTCCATTGGCACATACACATGCTCAAGTCTCTTCCATGTTACTTAATTTACTCTCCTCCAGCACATGTCCTCATTACAGCATCCCGTATAGCTGCAGTTTGGTCCTTAATACTCTGCCATAGATTCAAAACTTAACCCTTTGAGTTCTCTCTGGCACCCTACCATCTGATCCTATTGTTGTAGCCTTAGTAACCAATATGACTTCGCCTAAAATATATGTTCACTAAGTTTTTGTTTCATGAAGAACTACGTTTCTGCTCAATCACCAAAGTCTATTATAAGGTACCTGCTGATATTCTCAGTAGAAGGATTTTCTTTGGGATTTTATTTTATTTTATTTTATTTGTACTTCAATTATACATTTGAAGAAGAAGTAGTCTCCTATGTTGTATTCAGCAGATCTGGGAACCCCTTCCAGCAATTCTTACCTAACAAGGCGCTCAGTTCAATACAAGGGCCTAAGGATTTTGGGTATTTCTCAGGTATACTGCTCAGGTATTTGGGTTTGGGATTACCTGGGCAACCTTGGGGGATGCATGAGGGCATCCCAGGCCTGTGCTCTGTGAGACACGGGAGACCTTGTGGTACCGGGGACTGAACTGGGCTTACCACATGCAGCACAGGCATCTTAACCACCATATACTAACTTCTCGGCTTCAAGTATACATTTTTGAAGCAAATATTTTCTTTTTTTCTTTTTTGTCTGTTTACCACTTTATACTTTTCGTAATGCTGTCACTGTCACTGTCCTCCCGTTGTTCATCGAGTTTTGCTTGAGCGGGCCCAGTAACGTCTCCATTTTGAGACTTGTTGTTACTGTGTTTGGCATATCGAATACAACACGGGTAGCTTACTAGGCTTTGCTGTGCGGGCAAGATACTCTCGGTAGCTTGCCGGGCTCTCCGAGAGGGGCGGAGGAATCGAACCTGGCTCGGCTGGGCCGGCTTCATGCAAGGCAAACGCCCTACTGCTGTGCTGTCGCTCCAGCTACTGCACATAATTTTTATTTGGTCTTCGTCAACACCTTTGTGAAACAGAGTGGTCCTTATGCTTTAGACAGTAGGTTCTTGAAGCGCAGGGAAATAGAGTTTTTATCCAAGTCATACACCAAGCTAATGATACACCTGAGTTTAGCACCAAGGATTCCTGGCTTCTGCTTTGAGTTCTTTTTTTTTTCTCACAAATTTATTACAGTAAACGGACTTAAAAGATAAGCATAGAATAGAAAATTTAAATGTCAAGGTTAGTATGAATCTTTGTGTAAAATTGTGCTTGGCTTGTTTTGCTCTGATTTTAAATTTGTGTTCCATGTGGCTGTAATATCTTTTGACATACTCCCACCTGAATTCCACTGACATGACGAGGAGTGGTGGTGAGGAATAAATTATGTGCTAGATGAGCTGGGGAAATGAGACAGTAGGGGGTTGTTTGCTGTTGGTCTTAAGCTAAACAACTTCAAATTTGTGGTTTGGCATAGAAGTGAAGGGGCATTTATGAGTCCAGTGTCAATACAGGGCTGTATTCTAGTTATGTTGTGACAATCTGCAGGAGGCAGACCTTATGAGAACATGTGGAAGGGTTCTTGTTTTGTTCTTTACTTTTTAAAGAGAGTGGAAAGCTGAAGGATCAAGTGTTGGCATATTAGACAAATGAGTTGAAGTGTTGGGTGACCTTCTTGCTATCATTTAAATAGTTTCGTTTCCTTTGATAGATGGCCTAAATTAGTTTTACTAGACTGGGGCACGGGGGAGGTTATTTTGAATTAGTTAAGTGAAATCTGATTGCACTGAAGTGAGCAACTTTGTCTTAAATGCTCCTCAGGCCTTATTTCTCTCTGTCATTCTCTGACTCTCATTTAGGTTTTCTCTTCTTCTTTCTGAAACTTCACATATTTTGATCTTTAGATTGCGTGGTTTATGTAGGCTGTATCATTGAGACCAAGAGAATTTCTTGTTGCTCTTTTAGAGAATATGGGTTACTTAAAGGCTATGTCCTACGATATTAAGGTAGGTAAGAGTGAGATTTCTGGAATCCAGTGGATGAGCTGTATAACACTGAGGAAATTCTTAACCTCTTCTAGCCTAAGTTCCCTCCTACATATAAATGGGGATAGCAGTGTCTTCCTCTTAAGGTCATAGCTTAGCATTAAATGAGTTAACCAAAATAAAGCATTTAGCACATTGCTTGACATATAATAAATTTAGTTTTAACTTTTATTATTGAAAAGGATATTGGATATGGAAAAGAATTTTAAGCATGGCTTTGGGCCATATCAAATCACTGCCTGACCTTGGAAATTGCTTTTACCCATCTGGACCTAATTTTTTCACTATAAAATAGAGATATTTGGAATTGTGGATAATTGATAGACCCTGTTCAGGCCTGGTTATGTTAATGTCTGTTCCAAATTCATCTGAATTCCTCCCCTTTTATTTTTTTTAAAGCTCTCTCTCCTGCAACCCAAGAAGCCTCTTGATATTTTCTCATCCCCCAAGTCTTTTTCTGCTCATCATTCATCAAGCCTTATCTAGATGACATATTTCCTTAGATTCTTGCAGATGACATTTTACTTAGTAAGCAATTTCCTGTAAATGCAATGTAAATTGCCAGTAGGGATAGCTTTGGTATAATGGTTTTGTGCTTTAGTCTTCCCAGTATTTTGAAAAGCCAGAATAATCTTTAGAGTGAAAAAATTTAGATCTGTTTTTCTCAAGTTTTCTACCAAAGCAAATTTTTAACCTCTTCTATCATGGTTTCTCATATGTATAAATAAGAATAATGGTATCTTCCTCTGAGATTGTTGGTTAGCATTAAATGAGTTAGTGGGGATTTTATACCAAAACTGGGGAGTTTAGGGACCATGTAATAATAGCAGGTAGGTGCCCTACAGCAGGTGGGGTACTTGCCATGCATGCAGCCAACCTGGGTTTGATACCTGGCATCCTATATGGTCCCCTGACCATCACTAGGAATAATTCCTGAATGCAGAACCAGGAGTAACTCCTGAGCATCACTGGGTATGTGACCCAAAACCCAAAAATCAAACCAAAAACAAAACTTGGGGCCATAGGGTACAGTGGCCCTAGTTGTCTCCTCACTCCAGATCATATTTTATCAATTAACATTTATTTAAACTTTATATTCTCTTCCATAATAAAGGCATGTTTGCTTAAACATTATGTATGTTTACAATTATATGTCAGTGTTCACTTGTTAGCTACCTTATCTGTCAATGCTTTTAGTAAGATCAGTGTATTCATTTTTTGGTGGCTTTGAATTTTTCCTCCCCTCTCCGACCTGATTTTTTACAACAAGGAGTTGTTTTATTTATTTATTTATATTATAATTGATTTTATTTAACAAGCAGGAAATGCAGCCACCAGCAGTTCCAGTGCAGTTTCAGGTGCATTTGGGGATTCAGGAATCTCAATCAGGCCGTTAGGGTAACAAACCCAGTAGGTTAAATACATGCATACTTTGGAGAGCACATGTGAAGGGATAACTGTAAAATTGACTTAATTGGTTTCATTGTCCACAGACTGACCAGGGCCACTCAACATGGCTTTTATTGTTCCTCACTCATGTTAGCTCCTTTTCTCTTTATACAGTAAACTCAAGGCCATCAGAGGATAGTGATTGGACGTCAGAACCTTCACAGCCACCATAGATTTTCTTTTCTCCATCCATTGTGTTCTTAAGAAATTCTACTGCACTTCCAGAGAAAGGAAATTTAGGAGTTTTTTTTATCAGCTCTGCAGCCACGGTAGCTGCTGCCCACGCACTGCCGCTCTAAAAGAGTTGTTTTAATAGCTCACTGGCATATTGGTAAACCTGTGAGGCTCCTTGAAGCTAATTTGTGTTAAACAAGAGTTTCCTGTTGCTATGAGCTGAAAATTGATCCCATTCTTTTCAGCTTCTTTGAGAAAACTTTAGGGAACAGTCCTTTCACTTCGGGTCACAAATGCAAAAGTTTTAAAAGTTTATCCAATTACTGTAATGTTTTGAATTACATGAAAATTGAATTTGCACGAGTGCCCTTTCTTTCCTTTAGACCAGGGGCTTTTTTAGATTATCTTGTAACCCTTTCTGATCTCTGCTTGTAGTTGCAGGATGGCATAGCATAGCATAGCTGCTGTTATGGAGATCTAATTTCTTTGGTTCTCTAGAAATTGAAAAATTGTAAGAGGCCTGCACTCTTTTTTCTTGTTTTTTATTTTTCTACTTTTATTGGAGAAGGCAATTTGTTGAGGTTGGAAAGCAGTGGACAGAAGAGTTTCCTGACTGGCTCCCTGCAGAGAGGATTATAGGTATAAGCTCTCACTCCGAATTCAAAAGCATTCATCTAGTATGGAAACTCTTCTGTCTGTTGCCTGGAGGTGCTGAACTTGAGTCCAGGAACTGTACTTGAAATTCGGTGAAGGGACCAGTGTTTAATTGTTGCATGCCTAAAATTCAACTATCAATAACTTTGTAAATCTTGGCTCTTGAATAAAAAGTAAAAGAAAGAAAAGAAATTGGGTTCATTTGTGTTCCTTAATACAATAGGCAGTGCATGCCTAATGGAGATCAGCGGCCACACAGGATGGCAGAGTCGCTCAGTACCGTCATTCCAGAAAGGTCGTATAATTGGACAGGTTGCTTAATAACACGGAAGTACCAGAGGTAGAAATTATCCCCTGCCTTGTGCTGAGGAGGACGTTTAGGAGCTGGAGGGTAGAGCACTTGCCTTGCATGTGGCAGACCTGGTTTCAATCTCTGGCCCCTATATAGTCTCTAGAGCCCCTCAGGAGTGATCCCTGAGCACAGAGCTAGGAGTAAGCCCTGAATCCAGTTGGGTGTACCCATCTCCCCCGACACACACACACACACACACACACACACACACACACACACACACACAGAGGAAAGAAAAAAAAAAGCCTGATTAATTTGCCCTGAAGGATTTGAAAACTAGGTGGTATTTTGCCTGGCGGTGAATTCTCTGAGGAATTTAGTGGTTCTCTGAGGAACTCAGAGGTTCTCTGAGGAATTTAGTGGTTCTCTGAAGAATTTTGAGGTTGAGAATCCAACCCTCATTCTCTCTCTCATTGGGAGATCAGAAGCATGCTATCATTGTGACCAATAGCAGGTCACTTCTAGGCTTTCCCTTCCTATATTTCCTTGGGATAAAAGGTTTATAATTTCTATTATCTCTTTAGTCAAGTGAGATTTCTATTTACATATTCCCTTTTCTGTCTGTACTACTTGTGCACTTGTAGTAATTTATTGCCTATTTTCTATAAGACTGTGCCCTCATAAACATCATGATTAGAATTGAGAAGAAATGAAAAGGGGTAATGAAATAATACGTGGGTTTATTTTAGTTGAGTTGGCATCAACATAAAATTAATGTACTGTGAAGACTCTTTCCTTTTCGAAAACATTGTTACTTAGCAATATGATTTCGGAAATCTTGTTTGAAGAGCCAGGGATTTTCTTCATGGAAAACAAATCCCCTGATAAGCCCTCACAGTTCTATTATTTTATTCATGGTAAATATTTTTTTTCCTTAGCCCTGAATTGTTATCCTCAGCTCCTCTTGGTGATGACTCAGCATTGACAGGTATGCTTTTGTGCTTTTATTCATATTCCTTTTATGCTTATTTACAATATAAGACAATTTTGCAGATAAGCAAGCACACTTTGCAGCTCTCATCTGAAAAATATCAGGTATGGAAAAATTAAAATAAGACACTGCAAAGAAAAAAAAGAATATTAGGTTTCAGGGAGCAGCGGGTAACTCAGGGTGTAACCTTGGGTGGTTGTGGACAATGTCACAGTGTCAATGGAACCTGACTGCCTGCTTGCATGGGGGCAGCAGCTGAATGTCACCTACAAGAGAAGACAATACGATGGTGACTCGAGTCTTCAACATCAACCCAATAAGATCACTGTGAACACAAGCTGCTACAGGTGCTGACAGTGTTGCTGCTCCATAGTCCTAAACTTGGACATGAGTGAGGCCAGAGAGACAGCTCAGCGGGGAAGGTGCTTGCCTGGCATGTACCCAGCTTGGTACTTGGTGCTCAGTTCCGGCACCAAACATGGTCTCTAAAACCCAGCCAGGAGGGATCCCAGAATACAGAGCCAAAAACGAGTCCTGAGTATGCAGGATGAGGCCCCAAACAACAATAGTTTCGATTCCTGCAAGGAATCTGGTTCAACATCACTCTCGTTGGAGACCCCAACTCCAGAGCCTCCAAGAGCCAACTGAAGGCCCTTGAGACCACCTTGGGGAATTCTACAAAGGTAACTCTGAGTGCTAAGTGGGGATCACCAAGGCGTCCTTCCTTTGTGGATTTGAAGTGTGAGTCCAGGTCTTCCATATGAACAGTGACAAGTTTGGGTCTGTCGAGGAATATCCAGCTGGCTGAGAACAGCTTCCTGGCATTGCTGTGGTGATTCCTTAATAGGCTCCTGATCTTTGTGCGTGTCCCCTACCACACGGGTAGGAAGAAAAGCCACAGCAGCTCCATCTTCTCTCATACAGCTTCTGAGGCCAAGAGTCCCAGCGGGATGCAGAGGCCCATCTTAGCAAACTGCTTTCCAATTCTGCTTTCTCCAGTGTGAAATTCATCTGCAACAGCCATCATGCAACAAGACTAATCACTGAAACAACAATGTTAATTTTGCTCTCTGTGTTAAATATTTTGTGAACTGGTTAAATCTTAACATTCACCAGGGTAAAACTGTATTCTTCCCCTTTGCAGTTGTACCTTTTCTCAGTGGACACTGGGCCCCTCTCATTTGTAAGCTCCTGGTGCCTAGTCTCTTCACTCTTGATTCGGATATAAGCCTTAGAAAGAGAAAGTTCTCTGTCCTCACACTCTCGGCTAATTGTTAGTGAAAATGCTTTCTAAAAGAGTAGAGAAAGAAAATCTTAGTACAGATGAGCTCAGGGTGAAAATCTGAAATGTTAAAATTAGGCTCAGAAGCCAGGGTTGGCCCAGACTGTCCCATGGGTTGAACATCTGGGCCCTGGACCTGGTGCCTCGCTGCCCTGTCCCTCTCCGGCCCACTTCTCCCAAGCCGGAACTTTCTCCTGTAGAGAAAGAAGCTGGTGTGTGAATGGAGTCTTCTGTTGGAGACCCGCTGACCCTGTGCACCACTTGTACCACCATAGTCTGCCCAATTGCCTGAGTGCTGGATCCTTCCCAAGTCCAGCCTGCGATGATGCTAATAAACTTCTTTGTTACAAAAAAAAAAATAAAACCCAAAGAAACAACAAAACAATACTTATAGCACTCTTCCACATTCTTGGTATAACTGAGGCTCTTTTTTTTTTTTGGTTTTTGCTTTTTGGGTCACATCCAGTGATGTTCAAGGGTTACTCCTGGTTTTGCTCTCAGGAATTACTCCTCTGGTGCTTAGGGGACCATATGGGATGCTGGGAATCGAACCCCGGTTAGCCGCATGCAAGGCAAATGCCCTACCTGCAATGCTATCACTCCAGTCCCATAACTGAGGCTCTTGACCCCTGTTCCCATTACTTCCCTTTCAATAACTTTGTAAATTATGTATCTTTAATTGAATAAAAATTATATTATAATTTTATTCATATATATATGAGCTGGAGCGATAGCACAGCGGGTAGGGCGTTTGCCTTGCACGCGGCCAACATGGCTGACCTGAGTTCGATTCCTCCAGCCCTCTGGGAGAGCCTGGCAAGCTACCTGTGCGGCAAAGCCTGGCAAGCTACCTGTGCCAAACACAGTATTCGATATGCCAAACACAGTAACAAGTCTCACAATGTTACTGGGCCCGCTCGAGCAAATTGATGAACAATGGGA
>JAOXYA010037408.1:0-12721 GCA_028565675.1 Sorex palustris
CTCCTGGCTCTGCACTCAGGAATTACTCCTGGCGGTGCTCAGGGGACCATATGGGATGCTGGGAATGGAACCTGGGTCGGCCGTGTGCAAGGCAAACACCCTACCCACTGTGAAATTACTCCAGCCTCTCATTATATTCTTTGACATTTTATGTTGGGGTAATTGATAAACCCTGTTAGACTTGAAGCATGTATTATGTAGTAACTAGTCACTTTTTCTGAGGTTGACCTATGTGATACTAATCCTAGAGCCTATTTGAAGTGCCATTCAACTGTTTTAATTCTAATTCATGTCACGACTTTCACTTAGGAAGTCTTAAAAGACTTTCAGCTAGTTTTACTTTTCATGAATCATTGTCTTCTTTAACTCTATTCTTATGCAGAAAATCTACATTAAAATCAATATAAATCTCTCAAAGCTTTCGGTATTACCATTATCTATAGCATAACTTGAAAAATTTTTCTTTAATACCCCTTAAGTTATTGTCCTACCCCACCTTTTTCTCCTCAGATCATCATAGATCTATTATTGATACCTGCTGATGTGTCATTTTATTTTGATTTGATGTCTGAGCATAAATTTTGTATCCTTGTATTCACACATATGTGAAATTATCTGATACTTCTTTTTTCCCTTCTGACTTATTTCACTTCCCTTAAGTCACTCAAGCTATTGGATTTTTCTCTAAATGGAAAAATTGTATAATTTTTTAAAATCCAAATAGTAATATATATGCACTTGATCACTAGATCACTTGACTTCTTGTTAATCATCGATTTGCTCGAGTGGGTGCCAGTAACGTCTCCATTTGTCCCTGTCGTGTGCTAGTGTAGCCCAATGAATACTGTTCATTCTAGGAACATAAAGAGCTTCAAACTGATCGTTCAGGGTCTTTTTTTCTTTTTAAAAAATTTTTATTAGTGAAACACCATGAGGTACAGTTGTAGACTTACACATTTTTGTGCTTGGGTTTTAGTTATACAATGATCGAGTACCCATCCCTCCACCAGTGCCCATTCTCCACCGTCACTGATCCTGGGTGTGACTTTGGAGACCCTCAGCCCTGCCAGTATGCAAGCTGCGTGGACACGTCTCAGGTCCTTGCACAGAGCAGAAGAATTCAGCTGGCCGAGAACTGCTGGTGGGGCTCACGCACTGCCTGAGCACCCCGCGGGAGATATCCTCCCCAAATAAAAATATTTTCTCCTCCACTGGGACCTAGGAGATAGCACCAAGGCATTTGCCTTACATACAGCTGACCCCAGTTTGATCCCTGGCACCAACTATGGTTCCCCGCAACCACCCCAGCATTGCCAGGAATGACCCCTGAGCACAGAATCAGGAGTCAGCCCTGAGCACCACTGGGTGTGACCCCAAACATATCTATCTTCCCCCAATTCCCCTTGTGTACTTACATTTACACACAGTGGCTTTAAAATCCTCTTGGGGGTGGGGTGGGGCGGGCAGGGGGCATCAGCATCCGAATTCCCCCATCATGCGCCCGTAGCTCGGTGCGAGGGGTCTTCTGTACACGGTGACCACGGGTGGGTGAGCACCGCCAGGGAACTGGGTGACGCCCGGTGAATTCTACAGAAGCAGAGAATCCCATTTCAACACAGACACCACAGCCAAGGGAGCAGAAAGCAATGGCCGCGGGGAACCTCGAAGCCATCACTCCTCCCCATCCTGAGGGAACTCTGCCTCTGCCTCTACCCCAGCTCACCCCTGGAGGCAAGACTCTGGTCTCGAGGCTGGAGCAATAGTACAGCGGGTAGGGCGTTTGCCTTGCACGCGGCCGACCTGGGTTCGATTCCCAGCATCCCCATAGGGTCCCCCGAGCACCGCCAGGAGTGATTCCAGTGTGCAGAGCCAGGAGGAACCCCTGAGCATCGCCAGGTGTGACCCCCTTCCCCACACACAAAAAAGACTCTGGTCTCAATGTCAGCAGGAAATCTGCCTCGCCCAGCCCACCTGCCAGCCCCCCCACATCCTGTAACCCTGTTATGTAACCTCCCTGCCCTCACTAACCCCATCCCAACACGTTTCTCACTCTCGTGTCCCCCTGGGGAGCTCTGTTGTAAGAGACGGTGTTCCTGCGACAGCCCGTCTGGAAAGAGGCAGTGCGAGCGTTTCAGAAACGGTTCATGCCTGAACAGGAACGCTCACCCGTCTCAACCAGCACTTGGAAAATCTACAGCTGCCTCCCGCTAGAAGGCGTGGATGGGGTGTTAGGGGAGGGCAGGGATGTTTCCAAGATGCGTCCCCTCCCCTGATCTTTCTGTCACCAAAGTTCCAATTGAGATGAGACCACAGTCCCCAGGTGAGCTGAGAAGTTGAGAATCCTTGGGGAAGCGACCCGCAGTGGTGTTGGGACCTTGGCTTGGCCAAGTCCAGAGCCTGAGTGTCCCTCAGCCTCCCGTCTCTCTCAGCGTCCCTGAGAGTGGCCCAGGCTGAGCCTCAGAGCTGCAGGCCCCTGCTCTGCTCCCCCCACCCCATCTGCCTGTCCCCCCCTACCCAACCCCATCACTGGAGCTGCTCGGGCACAGTGCCAGGCCAGATGGCGAAGATGGGAACAACGGCCAAGGAGGAGGCGAAGAGGAAATGGAAGGAGGGAATTTGGGAGTGGGGGAGGGAGCCCAGGGTGCGCCCTGATCCCCCCCAATCCTGCCTGGAGGAAGAGGTTCTGCTGGGTGGGGGAGGGGAGACAGGGGGTTGGGTTGGGGGTCACACAGGAAGCAAGGAAACACTAGCTGGCCCCGAAAAGCACAAACGCCACGGTCCCCCTTGTCAGGGAGGAGAACCTGGAGACCCAAATGGGCTTAGCACCCCGGGGAGGGGCAGTCACCCACAGAGCCTGGGCCCCCACGTGGTGCATGCCCAGACTTGGGGGGGTTTAGGGCCACCGTTTGGGGCCTGTCCCCATCCTCAGCACCCATCAGGGTGCACGTGGGGGGCTCAGGAGAGGCCTGAGGGACATAGTCCAGGAGTCAGGCTGACCCAGGGGGCTCAGAGCTCTGTGAACAGATGTGCCCCAAGGGACTAACCCCTCCTCTCCTGAAGGACTCACCCCTCCTCTCCCGCGGGACTCACCCCTTCTCTCCCGCGGGACCCACCCCTCCTCTCCTGAAGGACTCACCCCTCCTCTCCCATGGGACTCACCCATCCTCTCCCGCAGGACTCACCCTCCTCTCCCGCAGGACTCACCCCTCCTCTGGCGCCCGCCAGCGCCTGGTCCACGTCTCTGGGTCTCAGAGCCCCAACACAGCCTGACCTAAGTCCCTTAAGTTCCCAGGGCCTGCCCAGCCTGTCCCATTGCCCTCTGCGCTGGGCTGGGCGCTGGTCTCATCTGAGTCCGCTGGGCAGGTCTATTTCCTGCCACCGGGCGGGAAAAAGAGAGAGAGAGAGAGAGAGAGAGAGAGAGAGAGAGAGAGAGAGAGAGAAAGTTTGAGCGGCCGGCAGGGCAGAAACAGCCTTCTCGGACCCCTCAGCCACAGGCCACCACAGCGCCTTCCCCTTCTGACACACGTGCCAGGGGTCCGGAAGAGACAGAAGAAGGTGGTTAGGGCAGTGATGGGGGCGGGAGGACGACCCGGGAGGAGAGAGGAGTCCCCCCCCCCTTGTCCACTTCCCTCCCGCCTGGGCCTGCTCCGTGGCCGCCCACGCCACCCCTAATCCTGTCCCCTCACCACGTGCCTGGCTCTCTCTCTTGTGACCGCAGGCTTCAGCAGTCACTCTGCATCCTCCTCGCCCCGAAAATCAGAACCAGCCCCCTCGTGGCTTGGAGCCCACGTGATTCGGCGCCCACTTCCTCCGACAGCCAGGGGTGGGGTAGGTGCTGGGCAGGATATGCCCTCAGCCCACCCGCCTGCTCTCGCCCACCACCGAAACCTTCCTCAGATCCTCCTGCAGGCCTGCCTGATGCTGACACCTGGACCCTGTCACTTCTGCTTCGAAGCATCCTCCTCTTCAGGCCTGTGTTCCCTCCCCAGTTCCTGGGAACTTACTCTCTTGGACATTCTGGGGATGGAGAGATAGGACAGCGGGTCAGGTCAGACCCTTGTCCTTCATGCGCTGACCCAGGTTCGATCCTGGCAACACTTACATTCCCTGTGTCCTGCCAGGAGTGTGCCCCGACACCGCCGGGTATGGCCCCCAAAGCAAATAAAATAAAATAAAATAAAAAATGAAGTGGCAGGGCCGGAGCTATAGTACAGCAGCTTGGGCATTTGGCTTGCAAGCGGCCGACCTGGGTTCAATCCCCAGCATCCCATAGGGTCCCCCAAGCACCGCCAGGAGTCATTCCTGAGTGCAGAGCCAGGAGTAAATCCTGAGCAGCACTGAATGTGCCTCCCCACAAAAAGAAAAGAAACTGGTCTACATACTGTATCACTGTAACACTGTATCACTGTCATCCCATTGTTCATAACATATCCATTTGTCCCAGCCCTGAGATTGTAGCAGCCTCTCCTTACTCGTCTTTCCCAATCCTGCCCTATTAGAGGCTCTTTCAGGATCAGGGGAATGAGACCCATTATTGTTACTGTTTTTGGCATATCAAATACGACAAGGGAGCTTGCCAGGCTCTCCTGTGCAAGGTCTATATACACCATGCAATAATACTTAGCTCTAAGAAAAGAAGAGGGCTGGAGCGACAGTGCAGCAGGGAGGGCGTTTGCCTTGCACACGGCCAACCCGGGTTCGATCCCCAGCATCCCATATGGTCTCCGGAGCACTGCCAGGAGTAATTCCTGAGTGTAGAACCAGGAGGAACCCCTGAGCATCGCTGGGTGCGATCCAAAAAGCAATAAATAAATAAATAAATAAATAAATAAATAAAGTGGCGGATCCAGAGGTCTCCAGACGGTTGAGCCCTGGTCCCGCCTGGGGACCCCCTCACAACTGTGACCCGTCCCTCCAGCCTGAAACCCCCTCGCGGCTGCCCTTCCTGATTCTGGGGCTTCTGCTGCCTCCAAGAATCCCGGGGTGGTGGTGTTGGGGGCCTTTTGACCTCAGTCACCCCACCCTGAACTCAGCACTGTGGCGGGCCCACGCCCAGTCCGCTGTCTCTGTCGCGAGGGTGTGGCGTGTGGAGTCGAGGTGGCAGGGTGAGGGCAGGGTGAGGGCAGGAGGGGGCTGGGCCCATTTCCCGGGAGCTGCCCACCCCCCCGCCCCCTCCCCTGCCGCTGTCAGCGGGGCCTTGACCTCAACCTGGGGACTCCGGAGTTTCCCTCCCACCAACAGTCCCCGAAATAAAAGTGTTCTGTGAGCAACTGCCCCGCAGAAGGAGTGCAGAGGGGCCCGGGGCCTCCCCGCCTGTAAACCTGCCAACCTCCGCCGCCCCCGCTGGCCAAGGTCCAGTTTCTGAAAGGTCAGTCAGCGCCTCCTGTCACTCTGCAGTGGCCAAAGCTGGTCCTACCCCAGCCCTTGCCGGGTGGAATCTTCTGAGAGGAACTTCCCGGGTCTGGGCGAGCTCTTGGAAAACCCCTTGCCTGGAACCTTCTTGGTTCTGGTGGCAACAGCGTGGCAGAAGGGACCCGGGCGCCAGGCAACCCGGAGGCTAAGCCCACGCTGAGCATCCGTGCCCAGCTTGGGGGCTGCTGTCTGGGAACGGGTGGAACAGCCCCAGAAGGCCCCTCGAGGTGGCCTGGGGAAGCTCCGGCCTGGCGAGACACAGGCTCCCCACCCACGCAGCCTAGAGTGTGTCCAGGGGTGGCCCCAAGGCGGGGGTCCCAAGCTCCCTCAGGGCCCTCAGGGGCAGGGTCCAGTGGCAGTATCTGACCCCGGCTGCCCTCTGAGTATCACACTCCAGGGCAAAGTCCCCGAGGTCAAGGCTCACTAGGTCCTCCCTTACCTTCCCCTTCCCCGGTTTCTAAAGCCCCTCACCCTTCCCTGGAGGTTGTGGCCCCCCCCCCCCGTGCCTCCCAGTACCTGGGCACTGCCGGCTCTTGCCACAGCTGCTTGAGGGCGGCTTCCTTATGTGGGTTGGGCCGGCCTGGCAGGACTAGCTCCCGGTGTGGGGACACACCCGCCCTGCTCCCAGCCACAGCAGGAAGCGGGGACCTGAGTGGTGGTGGTGGTGGTGGTGGTGGCTGTCCCCGGCCGGCTGGGGCCCCGGGGAGAAACCCCAAGGGACAGTGGCGCTCACTCAGGGGCCGGGATCCCGCCCCACTCACCCCTCGAGGTTCCCCGGTTTCCGGGAAGCCTCTCTACCAGGCACACCCGCCGCCGTTAGATGACTAAGCCGCCAGCCTCCAGCTTCTCGGCAGTTCCCCCTGAGGGTCCCTGTGGGGTGTGGGCAGGTGGTTCCTTTCCTGCCACTCTTTGGTGACTCTCCCCGTGGCAGACCTGGGGAGATGCTTCCTCTTTGTTGAGTCTAGTTCCCCCTAGGCGGGCTGTAAAGGAGTTGTCTAAGAAGCTGGTGGGTGGGGGGCGGTATGGGCAGCTGGACCCCGCGGGCGGGACCCCTCAATCTGGCATCTGCAGGGCTGGCACCTAGTCTGGGCTCAGAGCGCCAAAGCGAGTTTCTGAGTGGGTCGGGGAAAATGTCGTCAAGTGAGTTTCTGGAAGATTCCAGGACTTCTCAGAACTTGCACTGTGACTTTCAGACAGGGATCATTCCTGTTGGCAATGTGCACCGGGGTATTTTGGAGGACTACAGTTCTTGTTTTTTGGACCACACCCGGCAATGTGCAGGACTGACTCCTAGCTCTCTGCTCAGGGATCAACTCCTGGAGGGACTCCAGAGACCACATGTGGTAGCAGGGTTTGAACCTGGGGTTGGTCACATGCAAGGCAAGCCCCCTTCCCTATGTCCTATCACTCTGACTCCCCAATTTTTTTATGCTTCTTGGGTCACACCCAGCGATGCACAGGGGTTACTCCTGTCTCTGCACTCAGGAATCACTCCTGGCGGTGCTCAGAGGATCCTATGGGATGCTGGGAATTGAACCTGGATCTGCCACGTGCAAGGCAGACACCCTACATGCTGTGCTATCGCTTCAGCCCCACTCAGACCCCTTTAATTTTATCATTTTGTTCATTTGGGGGCCACACTTGGCTGTGCTGACTTGGGAGAGGTTAGTGCTCCATTGTGTTCCACGGTGAACCAGACAGTGACAGGGGTCAAACCAGGGTCAGCCGCATGGAACGCTTTAACCCCTATACTATCTCTGTCGACCCCAAAGATGAATTTCGATGCAGCTTTAACTATTCCTTAGTACATTAGAAACATGAATCACTTTGAATGTATAGAAGAGGCAGAGACAGCCCGGAGCGATAGCACAGCGGCGAGGGTGTTTTCCTTGCGTGCGGCCGACCTGGGTTCGATTCCCAGCATCCCATAGGGTCCCCTGAGCAGCGCCAGGAGTGATTCCTGAGTGCAGAGACAGGAGTCAGCCTTGATCATAGCTGGATGTGCCTCCCCCAAAAAAACAAACAAACAAAAACAGAAGAGACAGGGGCTGGGGAGAGAGAGAGAGAGAGAGAGAGAGAGAGAGAGAGAGAGAGAGAGAGAGAGAGAGAGAACAGTGGAGAGGGCACTTGCCTTGCACATGACTGTCCCCGGTTCGGTCCCCAGTACCCCTAAAATCCCCTGAATTCAGCACCCCCCCCGGAGTGATCCCTGAGCACAGAGCCAGGAGTAACCCTGAGCACTGGTGGGTGTGACTCAGAAAAAAAAAGAAAAGGCAAAGATGAGTTTTCCCAATATGTGTGTCCCCAGAACACTCTCTGGGACCTCTCAGCATTATTCAAGGACAGTGCTGAGACTGGGGCTGACCCCTGGAGCCCCATTATCCTGAGGCATCCCTCTAGACCCCCACCATCCAAAGGTAAGGTTACCAGGTATGTGACAGGTCACACAAGGAGATTCCTGGGCTGCAGGCCTCCGTCACTTCCTCCCTCCTGACGGTGCAAATTCTATTTTGTTTTGGGGGCAGCAGGGCACAGCCAGGGATTACTCAGGGATTACTCCTGGCTCTGTGCCCAGCAGCCACTTCCATTTCCACTGTGGTGCCGTGCCAGGGATTCGAACTGGGGTTGGCCGTGGACGAGGCAAATGCCTCCATTGTGTTCCACGGTGTGTATGACGGCCCCTAAAGTGGAAATTCTGCCCCCACTTTCCTGGGCTTGGTGCCCCTCAGATGCCAGCCGTCAGGCTCCAGCCTTCGCCCTCCGGAGAATGACAAACGCTCACATCGAAGCTCGTGATTCGCTCTCGCCCCACCCCGGACACGGCTGGATTCAGAGACCGGGAATGTTGGGGTGTGGGGGAAGCACCTTCTCACGGGGGGGGGGTGCGGCAGAGCCAAGTAGGCCACACGGGTTGAAAATAAACATTTTTATATCTAAAGATAGCTTTTTAGAAAGGTGGCGTTCCCATCCTGGATCTGGGAGGTGAGGGGTTTTTGCTGCTCCCTGCTCAAGAGGACGTGGAGAGGCCAGGCCAGTGCCCCCCACCCCCACCCCCAGGGGCCGCCCGGAAGCCAAGTCGAGATGCGGGGTCTACAGTGATGGAGAGAGAATGTGGAGCGGTGCGGCTTGCAGGGCACCGGCCGGGCCGGAACCCCCCTCACCCGGCTTGCCCGAGCGCCAGGGTGCTGAACTCCTGACTCCACCGAAGCACAATCTCCTCACTCTTGTCCTGCGTCAGGACGTTGTACGTCTCGTTCTGCAGACATCGCATGCGGGACACCTGCAGGGGAGCGGCGGTGAGACCACCCACGGGCACCCGAGTCTCCGGCAGCCCTCCCCGGTCTCGGGAGGGGGCAAGGCCCTCGGGGGAATTGGCTGCCATGTTCCCACAGTGGGGTCCGGTGCAGGGGTTCAGCCTAGACGGACCTGGGTCACCCCGGAGAGGGACGGGAGGGAGAGGGCCTCACCTTCCGGTCCCGGCTTCTCATCAGGCACTGCTGACTTTTGAAGGTGCAGAAGTTTGGGTACTGGACATAGTCCGTGTCACAGATCTAAGTCGGGGGGATCAGACAGCGGGTAAGGCTCTGACCTTGCGTGAGGCTGACCCCGGTTCGATCCCCAAGCAATGCAGATGGTCCCCTGAACCCTGCCAAGGGTGATTGCTGGGTGCAGAACTAGGAGTCAAGCCTGAGTATTGCCGGGTGTGACTCCAAAATGACAACAAAGGGGCTGGAGCGATAGCGTAGCGGGGAGGGCATTTGCCTTGCACGCATCTGACCTGGGTTCGATTCCCGGCATCCCATATGGTCGCCTGAGCACCGCCAGGAGTAATTCCTGAGTGCAGAGCCAGGAGTGACCCCTGTGCATCGCTGGGTGTGACCCCAAAAGCAAAAATAATAATAATGAGTAGGTCTTGAGCACTGCTGGGTGTGCTTCCCAGACACACATACACACACACACACACACACACACACACACACACACACACCACACACACAAATGAAAAAGAGCAAGGGAGAGGGAGAAGGGGAGGAACAGGGGAGGAGGCTAGAGTGATGTACAGGGCAGGGGTCTGCCTTCCCTTCCGGGCTATGCCCTGAGGAGGCTGAGGGACCATCTCCAGGGCCCCGGATTGATGAGGATGTGGGGCGGTGCCTGAACCCCTGGCCCCGCTCGCTGGACCCCAGGGTGATCGATTGATTTGGGACTGGGACCACACCCAGCTACGCTCAGCTCACTCCTGGGACTCAGGGACCCCCTGGGGTGCTGGGATGAGACCCGGGTCGGCAAGTGCCCTTCTCGCTGTGCTCTCTCCAGCTTCCCCTGGGAGATTGGGAAAACGTGTGGCTTGGGCTGAATCATTTCCCTCCGAGGGTCTCGCTGCCCTGACTATGAACAGCGGAGCAGCCAAGATGACACCTTTCGAAGAATAAGGGCCACAGAGCAGAGCTGAGCTGCCACAGGCCCTGTTGTAGGCTGTGCAGACGCTCCTGCCTTGATTTCCCTCCCGTGAAGCCAAGGGCTGGCCCTCACTCAGTAGACACAAGGAATTTTAGGGGGCGGGAGGTGGGGGCCTGGGCAGGGCAGTCATTTGGGGGGTGAGGAGGAGTGAACTTGATTCCACTTAGGGAAAAAAAAAAAGGACTAGAAGATCCGGACCAGGCAGAATCTTCTAAATCTTCTCGAATCTTCTCTTCCCTGTCAGAGGCAGGAAAGTGCTACACAGGGTAAGAACACAGTCATTTTTCTAGAAAAGAGGTGTAGGACACTGCCTCATTGGGGGAGGCAGGAGGCTCACTGAGGCAGCGTCACAGCCACGGCCCCAAAGGGGACAGGGAGGGGGCGCTCAGCTTTAGGAAAAGGCTCTGTTTTGTTTGGGGGCCACACCCGGGAAAGCTCAGGGCTTACTCCTGGGCTCTGCACCACTCAGAAATCACTCCTGGCAGTGCTCAGGGGATGCCGGGGATTGAACCCTGGGTTGGCTGCGTACCAGGCAAGCGTCCCACCCGCTGTGCTATCCCATCCGGCCCCGGGGAAAGGCTCTGACTGACCTTGGTGGGGAAATCCCCGTCCTGGAAGCTCAGAAACTCGGTCTTGAGCCAGCCAGCCACGCGGTTGTCTTCGCAGCCCTTGGTGGCCAAGCGGGCGCACCAGAAGTCCATGCGGAGGCCGCCGTACATGTCCAGCCCGTAGAAGCGGCCTTCCACGGGGCTGCCGACCTGGGTGGGGCACAGTGGACGGAGCACAGGGTCTGTGCCCCCTTGCTGCACAGTGCCCGGTCCCTGCCCCGTCCTGCCCTGAGCCCCGCGGGTGGTCGGGCCGCCTACGTGGTTGCCGGTGGACATGCTCTGGGACATCAGCAGGGGGCTGATGAAGGGCGTCTTGTGGGACCTGTCACACCGCTGCCGCTGCAGGTTGGCCTCCGAGAGGCACTGCTCCAGCTTCAGGGAGCAGAAGGCACACAGGTCACAGGAGGCCATGTGTCGCCGCCCGAGGTTGTCGCAGACCTGCGCCAGGGAGGGGGCGGAGAGGCCCAGACTGAGAACATGCGCCTGAAGTCTCCGTGGCCTGCTTCCCCCGGGGCTCCTCCAACCTCCCCTCGCTTCCTGCTCTCTTGGGGGGCTTATCTCCCCCCGAGAACCCAACTCTCCCCAGCTGCAGCCTTTCTTTTCTTTCTTTCTGTCTTTCTTTCTTTCTTCCTTTCCTTTCTCTCTCTCTCTCTCTCTCTCTCTCTCTCTCTCTCTCTCTCTCTCTTTCTTTCTCTTTTTCTGTCAAACCCATGATGCTCAGGCTCTGTCCTCAGGAATTACCCCTGGCGGTGCTCAGGGGACCATATGGGATGCTGGGAATCGAACTCGGGTCGGCCATGTGCAAGGCAAACGCCCTCCCCGCTGTGCTATCGCTCCAGCTCCACAACTTTCTTAAAGGGAGGTGGGGGGCTGGAGTGATAGCACAGCGGGGAAGGCGTTTGCACGCGGCCAACCTGAGTTCAATTCCCAGCATCCCATAGGGTCCCCTGAGCACCGCCAGGAGTAATTCCTGAGTGCAGAGCCAGGAGTAAGCCCTGTGCATTGCTGGGTGTGACCCAAAAAAGTGGGGGGGAAAAAAAGAACAAAGCAAACGCCTTCCCTGCCATAACTATAACTCTGCTCCCTGTCCCTGTTTGAAGGGTGTGGCGGTCGAAACCCAGAGAGGGCCTCACACATGCGAGGCAGGTGTTCTCCCCTAAGCTGTGACATGCCCTGCCAACACCTTGGAAGACATTTCTCCTCGGAGACCTAGCGTGCCCCTCTTCCTAAGGCAGATGTCAGAACGCTAAGCCGAAGCCCGCGGCCCCCAGCCTGGCAGAGCTAGGGAGTATGAGGATGCTGCAGCCTAAGAGGATTCTAAGTGCGTTTCAATGGTGGGGGGCACACTTGGTGGTCCTCAGTGGATTCTGGCTCTGTGCACAGGGATCATGCCTGGTGGTGCTTGGGGACCATATAGGGTGGCGGGGATCAAAGTGGGGTTCGCTACACACAGGGCCGGCGTCTTACCCAGTTTTTCTCTCTGGCCCCTGTGCTGTTGTGGTTCCAGGCGGCTGGCAGAGCAGCGGGCACACCCGCAGTGGGGAAGGCAAGGAAGGCTCTGGAAAGTGACAGCTTACCAGTCGGTGTCTGCAAAGCTGGGCGATGGAATTGTCCAGGGAACTAGAAGTGGCCATCAACACCTGCGCTCTGCCATTCACGGCAGTGGACGATCACTTGATGGTCCTACCCCGTGGCCGGGCCATGGCGATGAGGGCTATCAAGAAGAGTCTGGAGGACAATCATCCCTGTATCCTTTTGTGGGGGGGGCCCCCCTCGTCATCCCGTGCCACCACCCTGCCTCAGCTGTCACCCACATGCATGGCTGCTGTCAGCAGCATTTCTTAAACCCCATCCTGACATGTTGCTTGATGAGTGTCGTGGGCATGACCCATGCTCTGAGAGTTCCTGGGGTAGGCAGGGCTCACCGGGACCAGACAATATTCCTAGGCAGAGTCTGCCGGTTGAAGGAATGCAGGTGTGGAGTGAACGCCGGCGAAGAAGGAAGCTGGGTTCTCCTCCCCTCCTTTCCAAAGGATTCTGGATTCTGACAGCTAAGAACCCCAGTCGAACCAACTCCCCTCAAAGAATCTGGATAAGTAGCATCTATGCACCCTGCGCCATCAGCCAGTTCCCCCAAAGAGTTCTATTTTTTTTCCTTTTTGTGTCACACCCGGCGATGCTCAGGGGTTCCTCCTGGCTCTGCACTCAGGAATTACTCCTGGCGGTGCTCAGGGGACCAT
>JAOXYA010037418.1:0-12721 GCA_028565675.1 Sorex palustris
CACCCTTTATTTGGTGCTCCCTTCTCTATCTGAGCTGCCTTTTCCCCTAGCATGTGTGACTGGCCTCCAAGCCATGGTGTGAACCTCCTGGTACTTACCTCTGCTATTCTTGGGTGTTAGTCTCCTATTTTGAAAGCAACGGTTATTTAAAGATCAAATTCAGTCAAATCTCAGAGGCCAGACTGGCCCAGAGTAATGGGTTCAAAGCCGTGGGAGTCAGAGGCCAACCACGGCCAATGCAACCCTTTGACTTGGCCCCAGAATTGGGGTGACCTAGGGAGAAGTTGGGGGTGTCAAGGATGGAGGGGACATGCAGGGGACAGTGGTGGAGGAGTGCTGGTGCCTGCTGGGGTGGGTCTGCCATGGTAATGCTGCACCCCCCAAGTATATGAACCACTTGCAGCTGTGTCAGTCAAGATTAAATAGAAAAGAATCGACCAGTAAAGAACAAGCATCTGAGAGCCGTGATGTCATGAAGCATTTAGGGGGGAAGCTGAAGAAGAGAAGCCGGTGGTGAACGAGCGAGGAAGAGGCTGAGCAAGGAGTCAGAGTAGTGACTAATGAAGACACGGCAGCTCCTGGGGTGCAGCCGGGGAGCCTGACTTCACCCCAGACCACTGCACAAAGGAATACTACGCAGCCGTTAGAAAGAGTGAAGTCATGAAATGTGCTGATACTTGGATGGAGATGGAAAGTATCAGGATGAGTGAACTGAGTCTGAGAAAGGCAGACATGGAATGATCGCACACATTTGTGAGATATAGAGAAACACTGTAGGAGAGTAAGGCCCAAAGACAGGAGAAATGAGGGCCAGAAGGACTGGTTCTTAGCGGGAAGTTTGCCACAATGACAGGAGGGAAGCTAGGTCAGAGACTAACAATGACAGTAGGACATGATCACCCTGGACAAGAACTGGGAGTGAAAGGAGGGAAGGTGACAGGCATGATAGCCTCTCAGTAACAATATTGCAAACCACAGCACCTGAAAGGAAAAAGAGGAAAAGAAAAGTGTGTGCCACAGAGGCAGGCAAGGGAAAAAAAGGAAACTGGGGACACTGGTGGAGGGAAGTAGACACTGGTGAAGCGATGGGTGCTGGAACATTCTAAAACTGAACTCAGTCATGTGTGACTTTGTACCTCAGGGTGAATCGTATTTTTATTTAAAATAGAAAATAAAATAAACTCAAAAACTAAAAGGAAAATTATGTCACTGTGGAAAAAAAAGAAAGAAAAGACGCACTGCAGGGCCAAAGAGAGAGCTCTGTGGGTAGCATCAAGAGGTCTGCACACTCGTGCCCTGAATTAGAGCCCCAACATGGCATGAGCACTGAGCACTGAGCCAGGAGTAGCCTCCTCACTCCCTGAGTGTGTTCCCCCAAAATGAGGGCATGCAGGATTCTGATCCCCCAAGCCTCCGTGGTCTGCTGCAGTCCCAGTGCCCTTGGGCAGGTAAAATGCTGCGGTCTGGGAGAAGTAGACTGACCCAAGGCAGGAAGTGAGGGGACGTCTGTGGTGTGCCCCACAACCAGTGTGCTGAGGTTGGCTAAAGAGTGCCCCCTGCTCCCTCAGAACACCCCCAGGATCCTACCTGCTGATGCACCTAGACCAGCTGAGCTTTACAGAACAGAATCACCCCAGTATGTCAGGGGCAGGAACTGGAGGCACCAGGCTGCTGGTTTCCCTCTAGAAAATCTCCACCAGCTTCCCTGGCCGAGAAAGAAAGAATTTCTCCACTTGTCTGTGGTCCTCCTGTGGCCAACTCCCACTAGCACAGGCTACATTTGGGGCCAGGAAGAGGGTGTGAGAACCGGGTGTGGTGGCCCCTCCATCCCCTCTAATTTGGCCATGCCAGGCTGGCCACCGTGTCATGGCTCTGAGCTTGCCTCAGCCCCTGAGGAAAGGCCAACCCTCAGGCTTCTCCAGTGGCGGTTGCATTGCGCCCAGAGCTATCCCCATCCTAGAGGCAGCCCTGCTGCAGGGCTGGGCGGAGCATAATGGTCTCCCCATCTTAGAGAATGCACGGCTGCACCCGGAAGCATGTGGGTGGTTTATACCCCGATCATTGAAGATATCCTCCAGGAGATCACACAATAATCAACAGCGCCAGCAGAAAATAATAGGCCTTTATGAAATCAAAGAATTTGCTCCATTCTTCACCCCAAAGAGAAACATCCCCCCAAACCACCGTTAGAGGGCTCCCCCAGGACCTGCTATCCCGTGAGTGTGGATGGAGTTTCCTCTGCTTTCAGGGTTCTGGCTGCTGCCAGTGCATCCCGCAGCCACGTGGCTGTTCAAGCAGGGGTGCTTGGCACAGTTAGTCCCACCAATGTCTTCTCACTCATTGCGCTTTTCCCAGGCATGGAATTCCCGGTTCCTAGGGACTACTATCTAGGAGCTGCCAGGAGAAGGCAGGGAGGTCTCTGCCTTTGCCTCCCCACCCCACCCCCCTCCCCTGCCCCGGCCCCTGCAAGGCCTCCTGGAAGGGAGGAGAGAGGGGAGTGGCTCTGGGCGGGAGAGAAATCTCAGGCACTCAGTCCTCCTCCTGCTTCTAGCCAATTTCTACTGCCTTTAATTCAATTCCGCTCTTCCTGACCCCAGCAAGCTGGAGTGCCAGAGTTACTTTCAACGGATAGCACCAATTACCGAGGTGTGAAAATAGAAACCTTCGGATCTGGAGAACAGACCCAGAGACGGGGACTTAACTGCAGCTGAGAAGGAACATTGGAGAGAGGTGGCGAGAAGAAGGAGGGCCAGGACCCTCGCAGTTAGGGCGAGCATGGGGCCTCCCTGGAGCTAGCTGGGGGGAGACCCTGGGGTGCCTGGATGCAGAAAGGGCCCCTCTATGCACATGTATGGGTGAAGCCCCAGGAGACAGTGGGCGTCAGCAGACAGAACAGAATCCCGCCTGCAAGAATCCAGCCGGGGTCTCCTCTCGAGCCAGCAGGGACCTGCCACTTCTTCCTACACCACCCTCGGGGTCAGTCCAGCCAGCACCAGCCAAGCCCTCTTCAGTCCTCTGTGGTACTGACCAAGTGGAGGTGGGTGGCCTCACTGTGGGCTTCCCAGGCAAAACCCCTTCACTCCATGCTGCACCTCAGACCTGGAGTTCCTGGGGCTCATTGGGGGAGGGGTGCCCACCAGGCGATGTTCAGGGGTTACTCCTGGCTCTGAATCAGGAATTACTGCTGGCAGTGCTCAGAGAACCATATGGGATACCAGGGATCAAACCTCGGTCAACTGCATGCAAGGCAAGTACCCTAGCCACTGGACTATGGCTCTGGTCTCTTGGGACACTTTCAAAAGCAAGGATAACCCCAACTGATGCCTTTGTTTTCTTTTTGTTGTTTTTGGTTTTTTTGTGTTTTTTTTTCCTTTGCAACTCCCAACAGTGCCTCTGATTCTGTGCTCGGAATCACTCCTGGTGGTGCTTGGAGGACCTTAAGGGGTGCTAGGGATCAAACCTAGGTTAGCTGTGTACATAGCATGAGCCCTCCCAGTTGCAGCCCAGTACCTGGTGCCTTTGTGCTCCAAATTATTACCTGAGTGTCTGCTGTAGGAGGCTGACCCCTTCACACTCCAGTGAGTGGCCATGTCATCAGGATGGAAGAAGATTATATTTTACTTATTGGATGGGGTCTGGACCACATGCGTCTTTGCTCAGGGCTTACTCCTGGCTGTGCTCAGGAATCACTTCTGGCAGGGTTATCTGTGGTGCCTGGGATCAAACCCGAGTCAGTTATGTACAAGTTAATCATCCTACCTGCTGCACAATCTCTCCAGCCCCAATTATTTTATTTTTCCTTAGGGGCCATATTCCAGCAGGTCCAGAGCCCACTCCAGGCTCAGGGATGCTTCCATCAGGCATGACATTGTTCTGTGACCACCGAAGCCATCCAGAGGTGGTAAGAGGCCACGAGGGCTATACCTTAGATTGCTGGGGGCGGGGAAGTCATGTGATGATGAGGGTGGAACTTGGGGTCTCAGGGACAGGCCTATCCTCCAGCACTTGAGCCCGACCCTTGGTCTTGAAATCATATCTGAAGTCATGTGTTCTTTCTTGGTGGACAGGAGAAAGAAGCGGCCATAGGGGGTGGCCCTGGGGTCATGGAACACTGCACCCTCCCCACCCCGCACACATACTCGCCCTTGGGGACAAACTGGGGAGAGTCATTATTGCCTGTGGCAGAGTGGTCGAAAGGGAAGCTGACTGCCGCGGGAGCCCAAGCAGAGCCAGGAACAGGGGAGAAGATTCTTCTAGATAGCAGATCAGAAGCTTCCAGAAGCCTGTGAGTGATGGCCAACAGAGTGAGCTGAGGTTCCCCCTGCTGGGCTTCAGACCCCACCCTTGCTAGGCTGGTGTTCGTGTCCTCACTAGCCCAGCTGTCTTGACCTCGGTAGCCTGGTGTGCCCACCTCTGACCGGCACCCCCCACTCCTCCTGATTCACTTTGTGCCCCCCACATTGCTCCCCTCAGAGCCTCCTGCAGCCCAGAAACCCACCACCATCCTCTCCTCCACCCCAGCCCTTGCTTCTCTCCGGGTCCTGGAGGGGCGTCACCCTGTCCCATGATGGACGTGGCTGGTCCTGCAGGAGCTCTGGGGCTGGGGAAAGGCCGGGAGAGGCTTTGACCATGCCAGCCCAGCTCTCAGCACACACAGCCACTGACTCTCACCCCACTCGCCTCCCTTCAGTGTCTGTCTGCACCTGCTTCCTGATGGGAAGTCAGGGGACAAAAGACAAAGGCCAGCTGGCCCTAGTCCCCAGGAATGCTCCCTGCAGGTTCTCTTCTGCAAGGGGCATGCTGAGTGTGGCAGAGCTTATCCACTCCTGACCTTCCTCCCACCCAGACGGTGCTGTGGGCATCTCAGAGCTCAGATGCCCGGGCTCTTGCTGGGCTATGCCTGAGTCCCAGGTCTCTGCATGTGTGACAGGGCCTGGGGACTCCCGGGAGTCATGGAAGCAGCAGGAGGCAGGAAATCCACCTGCCTCTTCCCTTATTCCAGGGAATGTGCTTCTTCTAGGTTGCTCTAGATTGAACCCAGAGAGTTTGGGCACCCCACAGGCCTGGCTCTGGCTGCAGGGCTTCAGCCCCCAAAGCTGGGACAGCTGGGAGGTGTGGGAAGGGCAGTTGAGTGCTCTGGGTTTTTTACTCAGTGGATGGCGCTGAGTCACCCGTTCTGAAAGGACACCGCCTGATCTGAGGACTGAGGTGTGCCACATGGATCCAACTGCAGCACTCCAATTCTTTTCTTATCTCTGGGTGGGGGCATGAAGGATGAGGGGTTTTTTTTGGTCACTCCCACAGTGCTCAGGGCTTACTTCTGGTACTGTGCTCAGAGGTCTATCCTGATGGGGCTCACGAACCCTCTTTGGTGCCAGGGATAAAATGGGGATTGACTGTGTGCAAGCAAAAGCCTTAAGCCTCCAGCCCTGTCTCATCGTTAGAGCGGGAGACAGTGAGTAGCTGAGAAATGCTTTTTCCACGGTGCCATGTCTAAGTGGCAGAGATGAGTTCAAAACTCAAATCTCTTTGGATACTGATGGCCCTGTTCTCACCCCCACCCCACCCCAAGCTCTGTGGGCACCATCACTGTCTCCCCCAAAATGAGTGTCAGATAATGCAGGGACCGGCCTTTGGGAAAGTCGGGGCGAGCATGGAGTCTGTGGATTGGAGTCAGCTGGTCCACCTCACCTCACCGCCAACCACGCTGTGGCCTCCAGCCCCGGTCTTAAATTCTCCTGTCGGTAAACAGGCACTTCCCGGCCCCTCCATGGGCCAGCGGCTCTGACACTAATTGCTCTCAGAGCGTAAGCAACTGGCAACACCTTATTAAAAGTGAAATATATTATTCTGTCCATTTATTGCTGCTCAATGGAGATAAAGTAGCCTTGCTCCCTGGAAAAGTTGGCAAAGAAATTGACAAAGTGGCCTCGAGAACAGCAGCTGGAACGAAGCGTTCCTGGCCACCAGCTCCCGTTGGGCCAGTTCCTGGAGTCTCCCTAATGTGATCGAGGATTCCATGCATCCAGGCTCCCTGCCTTCCATGGCATGGACTTCCATCCCCTGCCTTTGTGTCTGAGAAACAAGGGTTGGTGCCCAAGAAGCAGATGCAGTTGCTCTCCAACCTGAGCGTGGGGCACCAGCCCTTCTGCAGAGACAAGCACCAGCACAAATGGGAGGGAGAGGGGACACAGGAGGAAGATCAGAGGGAGGGGGCTGAGGGCCACCCAGCGCTAACTGGGGTGTCCAACACGGGACTTCCCGGGGGCACCTGAGTAAGCCCCACACCCCACAGATGAGACAACGTCAAATCTTCATGGCCAAGGTTGTAGATTCCCCATGAATCCAGTTTCCATCTGGCCCCAGCCAGGCCCGAGGCTCCAGTTCCTGTGGAATCCCTGCTCGGATGTAGGGTGATGTTCTCCTAAAAGGAGCTGGGCACAATCTTCTCTCCTGGCACCTCCACATGCTGCCATACCCCCCACAAAAAAAATCAACCCTCACCTGGTCTGGGCTGCCTAGTCAAAAAGTTTGCAAGGAGAGGATGAATGTGACATGGTCTTTGGCTCCCAAGGGGGAATTGGGGACCCTCGGCCACTCTTGGTGATTCTTAGCCAAGGACCGCTAGGGCCACCCCAGAAGTGCTCAGTGTTCTCGAGGGCCACCTGGATGGCTTTTGAGGGGACATGTGGTGCCAAAGTCAACACTTGCATGCAGCCTAACCCCTGCCAGAGCCTGACAGCTCTTAGAGGTGGTAAAAGAATAACGATAAAGACTGCAGGAGGCCTATCAAACCTCAACTATCTACTGCTCACGAACAGAATAAAATAAAATAAAGCATCTTCCCCAGCTCTGCCTTCAAGGAAAGAATCACAGGGCCGAGAGCAAGAGGATTGGCTCAGAGGAAAGATATAGGCAGGACAGGCAAGCACTGACTCCAGCTGCCCGCAGGGCCATGAAACGCAGACCCGGTCGCCCCTCATCTCCCACCTCCCTCTGCGTCCTCCCCCCCTTCTTCCTCCTCCCTTCCCCTCTTCTCCTCCTCCTCCTCCTCCTCCTGCTCTCCCTTTCTCTCCCCCTCCTTCCACCGCTTCTCCTCTGCCTCAGTCCTGGCGCTCCCCACTCTTGCAGGCAGTGTCCTCTGCAGAGCCTGTCCCTGTCAGCTTCTCCCCGCGTGGTCCCAGAGCCCGCGGCTCCCAAAGGAGAGGAGCAGGGAGGCCGGGAAGGATGGAGCCCCCACCTTGGCGTTTCCGAGATACCAAATTGCCTGATCGCGTTGACATTTCCGAGACCGAATTAAAATGCGCCGCCATGGAGACAAAATGTCATTAGCCTCATTATAAGTGATTGTGTTAAAATAAATACAAAAATAAAGTGGAAATTAGTTCAAACCATTAAAATACAGAAGCAAAAAAAAAAAAAACCGGCCAACAGAGACCTTACATGCTGCAGACTAAGAACGGTTGAGCTGGCCCCAAGGAGGCAAGTGGGATGGACTGAGAGGCAGTGCCCACCCGCCGGGGGTCCAGGAATCCTGCAGAGGCACCACCAGCTCGGACAGGCTCCATCTTCCCGCGGGCACTGCACAGCAGTCCTGCCCTCCCTGCCCAGGGAAACGTCATCATCTCCATCAGATCCTCCGGGCAGCAAACAGTGTAGGCCACTGGCCCTCCAGTCAGATACTGGCGGGAAGGTCCCCTGGAGGGAAGGACAGCTCCTGGGGAAAGTGATAAAGACCATGCTCTTGCCTTGCACTTAACCAAGGCCAAGGAGATCCATGGGAACAAAGTCAGGCCCAGGGTCTCGGGCCCAGGATCAGGGCCAGGTCAGAGTACAGGATCAGGGGACAGGGTCAAGGCTAGGGTCACAGGCACAGGGTCATGGGCTTTCTCACTGGGCCATGAAGATCTTTGGCAGGGGCAAGGATAACCGCTGTGGGAGCCACACTAATATGGCTCTTGGTCTGACTGACCCCTGGGTCCACCCCACACTAATATACCTCTTGGTCTGACTGACCTCTGGGTCCACCCCATGTACCTCCTTTTGTCCCCAAGCCCCCATTTTAGTGATTCCCACCCCACATGCTCCCTCACCACTCTCTCACCCCTGTCTCCCTCACAGCACAGTCACTGGCCCTGAGTGCTCTGCCCTGTCCCAGGTGGGTCAATCTCCAAGACCCTGGTTCTCACAGGCCCTCAGCACCCAGCACCCTAGTCCAGGCTCTGACCATAGCAAGCAGGGTTGGAGCACAAGGATGTGAATTATGCCCCTAAAATAAAGAAGGAGGAGAAGGGAGGGCAGAGGGGGAGGGGAGGGTTAATCATGCCATGCTGAGGACCAAACCCGGGCCTCCCACATGCCACTGAACTCTCTCTCTCTCACTCTTCCCAGCGGTGTAAGATGCCACAACCAAGAACTCACGTCATCACAACTGCAGCAATGGGAAGGAAAGAAATTGTCCAAAAAGAAAGACTGGAAGCCTTGTTGTGTGCCCTTAGAACAAAGACACCGATTCTAACAGCCGTTACTCCCTGCCCCATCAACTTTCCCCCGGGGAAGAGATGATGAAGTGGGTATATTCCTACCACCCCATAACCCAGGCCAGACACCACTAGCCCTTGGGATCCCCACTCCTGCCAGCACCCCTCTCCTCCTGAGCTTAAATTGTCCCGGGCATTGTCACCTGTTGATAGGGGATCAGCCTACTCATACCCCTTCCACTCCCATGACCAGGGTAGCCTCAAACCAGCATGTGCGGGCCTGACTGGGGCCCAGGGTCTCAGGTTGGCCTAGGTCCTGGCTGTGCTGCAGACTGGGCCTGTCTGTGGCAGCCTATACATACACACTCATGTGTGGAGTGACAGAAGCACAGGTGATGCTCCTTTCTGGGCCTCTGGTGAAGTAGAGAGCCCTTTGTGGGCTCATCTCCTGTCACTATCCCACCGTCCATATCCATATCCATATCTACTGCCAGGCTTCCTTTCCTGAATAACTTCACATTATAAAGAGTCAAACCTGGCATGGCCCCAGCCGAGACCCAGGGTTCATTCGCAGCTGCCTGCAGAGACCCAGGCGCTCAGATGCTCTTCCTCGTGCTCAGCCGTAATGAGCAAAAGGGCTCAGAGGGTCTCGTAAACGTGAGCTCGTGAACCCTGGAAGCTCCACACACAACCTGTAGCAGAAAAGGCCCTTCCAGCCCTGCCTCTGTTTCTCCACCTGCCAAGGAACCCTGAGCTCTCAGCAAATTGTGGGCAGGATGGTATCTTTTTCTGAAGACTGGAAGGCACCTAAGATCAAACCTCTGGTTGGGGGTGCTGAGAGGGCTGAGGAAGAGGCGGTTGGGAAGAGCATGATGGCCAGCAGGGGAAACTGAGGCTGCATCAGCTTCTCTGATACTGAGACAAAGTCATCCTTCAAGAAAGAGGTGGTGAACAGGACTGGAGAGACAGCACAATGGATAGCGCACTTGCCTTACATGCAACAGACCTGGACTCCATCCCCCAAGCCCTACTAGGAGTAATTCCCGAGCACTGCTAGATGTGACCTGAAACCAAGTGAATAAAAAGAAAAAACAAACAGTAGAATTGACCTCCTAGCTAGGCAGAATCACAGCTTGTTCTCCTGGAATCCATTCCCCAACCAGTTACTGTTCAGTCTGCAAGTTGCAAATGCCTGCAGCGTGCATTGTGCTGGGGAAGAAACAGGGAGCAGGGTTCTGCGTGCCTCCAAAGATGATCATTGTTTATTTTATTTATTTTTGTTTTGTTGGAAGGCATACTTGGTGGTACTCAGGGCTTATTCCTGGCTCTATATTCAGAGGGCTGGAGCGGGCTGGAGCGATAGCACAGCGGTAGGGCGTTTGCCTTACACGCAGCAAACATGACCGACCCGAGTTCGATTCCTCCGCCCCTCTCGGAGAGCCCGGGAAGCTACCGAGAGTATCTCGCCCACATGGCAGAGCCTGGCAAGCTCCCTGTGGCATATTCGATATGCCAAACACAGTAACAACAAAGTCTCCAATGAAGACGTTACTGGGCCCGCTCGAGCAAATCAATGAACAACGGGAGGGCCTTTACCTTTACCTTTTTATATTCAGAGAGCACTCCTGGCTGGACTCAGGGAACTGGATGGGGTGCCAGGTATCGAGCCCAGGTTGGATGCATGCAAGACTGGCACCTGCCCTGCTGTGCTGTTGCTCCGACCCAAATAATATTTTGTTGTTGGACTAGGGCAACAGCTTCCTGGGGGGTCTTCCAGCTTCTTCCCTTCTGCAGACATCTTATTCTGGGAGAAGCTCATTTTCATGCAGAGGACAGCACATGAATTCACGAGAGCCCACCACCCCCTCGCAGTCCACCAACCCTCCCATTCACCTCCTCCACACTGACTTCATTGCTCTTCATCGAGTGGACTGGAACACTGACTCATGCCATGAGACCTGGAGTTTCCTTCCCTTGGAGAATCTGTTGGTTCCCACCACACTCCCTTCATGTCTGCTCGCCTCCCAGAAGGCCCTTCTGGAGCCCCCATTGCTCCCCACCCCCGTCAGTCTCTCTCACTTCCATGGAACTACAGGTCTTCCAGCATATTCTCAGATGCACCCATACACCATGAGTATCTGCCTGTCCCCACTAGTGTCTGAGTTTCCTATGGGCAAGAGTCGCTGCTTTGCAGAGGAGGGGTCTGAAAACCAGTTTCTCCCAAGCCATACTTTCGGTCACATTTGTTCGGTGAATGAAATCCCTAAAGTGGTGGCCACAGAAACCCATTTCATGAACTCCACAAGCAATGAGAGACTCACATATCCTGCAGTCTGAGCCATCCCCTCGAGAAGAGCAAAACCCTCAAAGTACAAAGAAGAATTAGGTATTATTTATCCTGCTTTATGGAACTCACAGGCCAGAGGTTGTCAGTCTATCTTAAAGAAGTGGGGAAAGGAAAGTCTAAAATTCAACAGACCTTTGGGAAGCCACATAAAATCCCATCAAACATGGTTTCTTGCATTGTGGATCCTTTTCCTAACATGAAGCTTAAAAGCTTGGAAACATCTTCAATGTTCAGACTTCCCCAGGACCACCTGTCATTTTTCGGACAATTGAATTGTACAAACTAGCTGTGTAGTGGTTGCAGTGCATTGCTGCTGGGCAGACACCTCCATCTGTTTGCCTACTCACCACACTGTGGAGTGAGGGGAGAATCCCTACTGTCCCTCCCCCCTAAGCCATCTCCAGCCGCCCAAGCTCATGGTGACCAATGCAATCCCCCATCTTGACCCTGTGAGGTGAGCTATGCTTTTAAATCCCAGCTCTGAGCATCCTTCTGCAGAGAAATGTCCTGGGTGAAGCCTCTTCCCTCCTCCTTCAAGCTTTCCTTAACTTCTCCCTGCCTAAAATCACAGAGGCCATGCTGAGAGCTTACAGGACAGTGGCCCTGAGTGCCACAGTCAACAGCATTGGCTTTGTCCAGCCACTTGTTCTCCTGATCCATCAGTACCTGGTCAAGAATCAGGGTTTTGCTGAGGCCTGCTGCTCAGATGACCTTGGAGAAATTAATCATTATATACGGGGTTTCGCATGAAATAGCTTTTACCTAAACCAAATTTGGCATGTATAATGGTTCATGAAAAGATTCTAATCAGTGAGCTAGATCAACGAAATTAACAGCTTGGCTTCGAAAATTGTTGTTGTCAACAATACAGCAGCAGAGAAACGAGTCCTGTGGGGTCAGCGGAATGCAGAAACACATACACGCTAAATGATTCAGATTCGCAAGAGGTGAGGCATTCCAATGACAAACCTCTCCAGGGCTGGAAAGATTTTGCTCCCATTGAGGATTGGGGAGCCTATGCTGCACAACCAAGAATATCCTCCAGCCCAGGCAAACCTCAGGAAAGGCCTCCCAGGCTGTGATCCCATTCCCCCTCCACGTGGCATCCACAAGGAAGAAGAACTGGCACACATGGTCCAGCATGGCCATTGGGCTCTGAGGAGGCTTGAGAAACCAATACCAGGTCAATTGGTGAACCTCTTCCCTCTGCAATAGTTGATTGCAAGGGATGCATTTTGGCAGCTCCCTGGGTTTGAAGCTCTAATATTATGACCTCTTGAAAAAAAACCCGATGCACTGGCCCAAAGGTCATTCCTAAAAGGAGATCAGTAAAGTGGTCCTACTTGGTGTCCCAGCTCAACTTCCAATCGCCGATGTCTACTTCCTTCCACCTCACTGGAGCTGTTGGTCACCTGAACTACTGGGCACAGACACCGAATGCGGTAATATCTTGCCCTTTGGAATGACCCCCACTTTCACAAAGAAGGAACCCGACAACTATAGTCAGTGTTGTTGTTTCTAGTAGGGAAGTCTGGCTCCTTGCACTGCAGTAGTGTTTACAACCAACCAATCACTGGCAAATTATTTGAAAAGACTCTGTCCTTGTAAGGCATGAATAGACTTTAAAAATGGTGAAGCACATGGCAGAATGCATGTGACCTAATATCAGTTACATAAATATTTTAAAACAAAATAGCACAACATAGTATTGATAGCACAGCGGTAGGGCGTTTGCCTTGCATGCAGCCAACATGGCCAACCTGAGTTCGATTCCTCTACCCCTCTCGGAGAGCCCGGCAAGCTACTGAGAGTATCTCGCTCCCCATGACGTATTCGATATGCCAAACACAGTAACAACAAAGTCTCCAATGGAGATGTTACTGGGCCCGCTCGA
>JAOXYA010037427.1:0-12721 GCA_028565675.1 Sorex palustris
AATGAGATATCATCTCACACCACAGAGACTGGCCCACATCCAAAAGAACAAAAGCAACCAGTGTTGGCACGGATGTATAACTGAAACCCAAGCACAAAAAATTTATAAGTCTACAACTGTACTTCATGGTGTTTCACTAATAAAAATTTTTTTAAAAAGGGAAATGATGCTTGAGAAACCAGTTGGGATGGGAGATATATGCTGAAAGTAGATAAAGGACCAAAAATGATAACCCTCAATGTCTGTATTGCAACCATAATGCCCAAAGATAGACAAAAACTATGGGGAATATTGTCTGCCACGCCGGCAGGGGGAGTTTGGGAAAGGAGTGCGTGGGGGGAAGGGGGGATATACCCAGGATATCGGTGGTGCGGAATGTGCACTGGTGGAGGAACAAGTGTTTGATCATTGTGTGATTGTAATCCAAACATGAAGGCTTGTAACTATTTTATGGTGATTCAATAAAATTTTTTTTAATCTAAAAATGTGAAAAAGAAATATTCACTTCTCATCAGTACTAAGCCGTTTTTTTTCAAAATTAGGCCATTACTTCAAAATATTACAAATTGTATTGTACTTACTTTGAAAATTAAACTATTTTAATCTGTTTGAAATAATTTATTGGTAAGTTTAATTACTAATTAAAATATAGTTAGATTTTGCTGTAACTGAGACTATATTTCAATGAAAGCACTTACTTGGTGTAAAAAAATTATTCAAACAGTTTCCACCCACTAACACTATCTGAGCATGTGATGTGCTCATGTGCAATAGTATGAGTATGATAGATATAAAATGCGCTACAACAGGAAGAGTTAAACACGTTTCTATCAAACTACAAAGAAGTTATGATGGCAACCTATCTCACATTGCTTTCCTATTAATCAATCTTAAAACTCATTATAACTAAATCAAAATTGAAGTGTTATATCTCAGATAAATCATCTACATTTGACATACTCAGTTATATGAGAACACTAGCAATCGTACTGGATTCTGAATTATTTGCACATTAAACGTATACCTATAACAAAATCTTGAATGAAAAAAGGCATTCCAAATACCAAGAAATTCTTTTAATATGAGGACAGTGAACACAAATATGCCAAAAGAAAGTTAGATATATATAAATATGCTGAGGAATTGTTTTGTAGCTTTCTATCTTATGTAAGGAAAGAAAATGTTTTAGTAAAATGTTTAGTAAAAAAATAGCGAATTTTTCAGAAGAATTCTGAGTTTGTTCTAGCAGGCACTTACATTATTTGTAAGTCATATTATCCTGAGAAAGGTTACTATTTAATAAAGATAGAAAATTTTTCTACATTTCTTATCATTTACTGCAAACTCTTTTGTCCTGATGTACGTGTTTTAATTGAGTGAAAATTTTCATGTTATTTTTATTTAGTTAAATGATAGGAATTCCTACTACTGTATGCCCCAAGCCATCAGGACTTATGAGCCTGTGAGAGCACTCCAGGAATCAGGCAACAGTGTTGGAGCACCAGTCCAGAAAACGGTGAGGGCCTGAAGGTAGAGGGACACGTTGTTCCCTTAGAATTCTTGGATTTTCTGTGGTTGGGCTTGTGTCTCAGTTTCAGCTATTCTCTCAAAAGCAGTTCCCCCGTATAGAGCAATCACACATGAATTGATCATCTCAGCATCTTTGTTTTTCCCATGGTTATTCTTTTATTCAAGATTTGCCCACTCTCCTCTCCTTCTACACATACCACATGCCTACTACCATATATCTACTCTGCTTGCCATGAGCAAATTGTCTCTCTGTCCCTGTGATTTTAATATTCACAAGAATAAATACCTGAGGAAAACCAAGAAAATATAAAATGTAGGTTGTGGAGGGCTGGAGCGATAGCACAGTGGTAGGGTGTTTGCCTTGCATGCAGCCAACATGGCTGACCGGAGTTCGATTCCTTCACCCCTCTCGGAGAGTCCGGCAAGCTTCCGAGAGTGTCTTGCCCGCACGGCAGAGCCTGGCAAGCTACCCATGGCGTATTCGATATGCCAAACACAGTAACAACAAGTCTCATGATGGAGACATTACTGGGCCCTCTCCAGCAAACTGATGAACAATGGGAGGACCGTGACCGTGACCATAGGTTGTGGAAGAGTTGACCCTATTATAATAAAAAAGAAAAACACTATAGTCAAATCAATATTTTATTCATTTAGGAGAATAATACATAGAAGATAAACAGAATTTAAAATCCTAGCATAAACTTTTGAGTATGTGAAATTTTAATACAAGTACTATACTTTTAATACAGAATATATTGCACTTCATATCAATGGGAAGTGGACCATAAATTTAGTTCTGGTACAAAAAGCTTTCTTAAGTATACAACAAAATAAGTCTCTGATCAGCCTTGACTCTCTAGTCTGTGTCTTTCAACAGTAGAGGTACTTAAACTTCCTCAGGAATTCATTGATTCGAAGAAAGATAACTGCCATGGCCTCCAGCTGTGAGACCAGAGGCCTTCAGGGGTTGACAGAGAGACTCTCCAATAAATGGATTATTATGCAGACAGGCAAAAGGCAATGTCCTAGGTTTTGAGGTGATTCCCAAGGACTGTCAACACCCAGGGAAATTTCATCCCCCACTCTGTTCACAAGAGACCATTTAAAGGAGGAAAAGGAACCGCCATCAAAGGTACTTCCCTATGACATCTATTCTATGTACATTCTATGTACATCAGACTCCCAGGATGTTCCCCAGCAACATCTATAATCTCAGAGAAAGAGAGGTGCATCTAGAGGAAGTTCTCCATCTGTGCACTAAGACACTTGTCACAAGGGCAAGTCAGACAAACATCTAGATTCCCTCTTTTCCTACCCCCCATTGCTTGAAATTTTTCAGTAAAGCAGCTCTCCAGAAATACACCACAGGCTTCCAGAATGTCCCCCATTAAACCAGCTCCTTCCTGTCATGTTTATGCTGTACAACATCTTACTCAAGGTCTCTGTTCTCTCTGTGCCTCTATGCCACAGCCCTGTCTGGGAACTCCCACTGCAGACACTCACGCCAGGCATCCTTCCAGCCCCACTATCAGGTGAGGGAGAAAGACTTTTTTCTATTTCCCTGAAAAGAAGAATTGAGGCAGGGATGATCTGCCTTTGTTTTTCAAACACCAAAAATCAGATATCATGCGTAAAGAGCAGGGGGACATGAGCCCCAAATTAAGTTTGCCTTTGGGTAATGCTCTTCTTTGGGGCTCACATTTCAATGAACTAGAGTCAAAGCTATCATCACATCTTAGACATCTGAGTCACTGCGTATTTTTTTTATTAGTGAGACACCATGGGTACAGTTGTGGACTTACAAATTTTTGTGCTTGGGTTTCAATTATACAATGATCAAACACCCATCCCTCCACCAGTGCCTATTTCCCAACACCACGGATCCCAGTACCCCTCCCTCCCCTCATCCCCCCAATCCCACCCTGCCTCTGTGGCAGGGCATACCCTTTTGTTCTCTCTCTCCTTTTGGGTCTTGTGGTTTTCAAAAGAGACATTGAGTGGCAATCATGTTTGGTCTATAGTCTTCTTTCAGCATGCTTCTCCCATCCTGGGAAGATCCTCCCAACACCCTTTATTTGGTGCTCCCTTCTCTGAGATCTCTTTTCCCATAGCGTGTGTAGCTGGCCTCCAAGCCATGGAGCAAAACCTAAACCTTGCCATGGAGTTCATTATCTGTTCATTTATGTTCTCCTTTAAGAGTGGGTGTAGAAAATGTCCTTTGGGTTGACTCCTGGGTTGAATCCCTAGGTTGAATCTCTCTGCCCAGCAACGTGTATCTCCCCACATCTCACGCGAGTGTTTGCTATATTTTAAATCACCACACTCAGGTCACCAAAAGTTCTAAGAGTTAATCTGCCAACATCATTTCTGAAGAAGGTGTAACCCAAAGAATATGAATTCCCCTGTTCTTCTCCCCACTCTGACATACATCATCAACACTGGAGGAGAAATTCCAGTAGCCGTGATGCTCTGGGTGGTCACAATGGAAGAATGAGGCACAGTCTGACCAAAGCTTTGATTCTTTGAGGGCAAAGAGAATCATCTCAAGAAGGAGAATGTCAAAGAGATGCCAGGCTGTATGTGAGGGGCCCCAAGGAGAGAGGACCCACGTGCTCTGGAATGTGAGCTGGAACGAAGAAAGCTGCAGCCCCCAACCACAGCAGACTCCGTGGCCTGAGACTGGGAGGGTGAGTGCTCCATGGGAATAAAGAGAGCAAGTCTAGAAGCTGACTCAGGCTGCAGGAGGCTGGCGGGAAACAGCTGTGCCCAGTCACAGGCCAGCTTTCCCTCAAAGAAGCACTCTCCCTAGGACACGTTTGTGGGATTGCTCAGATTCTCTCTGGACCCTGCACAGCTCCTCTATCCAAGCCTCCTCCTCCAGCTCCTCCTGGGAACCTTGCTCCGGGACCGCTGGCCTCGCTGGCCCTTCCCCGTGGGGCCTCTCCTGCCAGTACTGGTAGGCGCTGTTGCTGTAGCACCGGCCCTCATTCTCCCACAACACAACCTCCACCTGCTTCATGAGCGCCTGGAGCTGGTCCTCCCGCTCACGCCCCTGCGCCCTGTTGTTGAATCCACAGTGGCGCCGCGCGCACAGCGCGTCCAACCTGGCCAGGTCCTGGTTGTCGGAGCCTCGCAGATACTCGTCCAGGGAGTCCCCAGCCAGGTCCTCCCTGCGGGTGAACACCAGGATGGTGTGTGCCAGCACGCCCGCCCCGAAGAGCTGCTGGAGGCGCAGGGCCGCCTGGCGATCCAGCTCTGTGAAGCGGCCCAACTGGGTCACCAGCAGCACCGCGTGGGGCCCTGGGGAGGACAAGGTGACCGCCTGGCACATGAGCTGGGCAGACTCCGCGGGAAGGGCCAAGGGACACAGGAGATCAGGGGTGTCCATCACCTCCAGCTGCTTCCCGGCCCACTCCCTCGTCCCCATCTGGAAGTCCCGTGTCACAGGTGAGGCACTGAGTCTGGACTCGAACAGGGTCCGGCCCAAGATGCTGTTGCCGGTGGCGCTCTTCCCACTTCCGCTCTTGCCCACCAACATCAGCCTGAGCTTCTGGGGGGTCTCCTCGCTCTCCAGCACACCTAGATTTGAGGGAAGCAGAGGGCTAGGGCTTAGATGCCATCCACCTGCGGGGGCCTGCAGGGAGATTCCCTGCCCACTTGCCTCTCAGACAGCACCCCGCCAGTACCTCTTGGCATTTCTGAACAGTGTGTGTGTGTGATCTGGGCCGGTGGTCTTTGTGTGTGCGGGCAGGTGCATGTGTGCTTAAGTGGAGGGCGTGCTGCTTTCTCTGGGGAAGTGAAAGGTGCTCTCTATGCTCTGAGCTACTACAAAGCTGGGCACTGGCTGAGATCCCTCTGGGCATCCCACAGCCAGTGCTCATCGCAACTTTAGATTCACCACTGTCAAGTGAGCTCACTGTCACTGTCACTGTCCTCCCGTTGTTCATCGATTTTCTCGAGCGGGCCCAGTAACGTCTCCAATTTGAGACTTGTTGCTACTGTGTTTCGTATATCGAATATATCATGGGTAGCTTGCCAGGCTTTGCCATGCGGGCGATACTCTCGGTAGCTTGCTGGGCTCTCCGAGAGGGGCGGAGGAATTGAACTCGGGTCAGCCATGTTGGCTGCTTGCAAGGCAAACACCCTACCCGCTGTGCTATCGCTCCAGCCCCAAGTGAGCTCATAATTCAAAAATTACGAAATTTTTCTATTTCATAATGTTTACCTTTATGTACAAAAATTGTCAAACTTGTATTGGCAACTTTTTTCTATGAGGTTACATATTTTATTTGAATGTTTTTCATTGTTCAGGTCAGGAAATGTGAGTTTTATGCAGTGAAATAATCATGTGTGTTCCAATACCTCATAATTCACAAATATACTCTCCCAGGCAGGAAATGAACAGGTCTCCAGGCACCTGCATTTGTCTCCCCAGGTGAGTGGCAGAATTGGGCCCATAAGGGTTGAACCCACACACAGGTCAATGTCTCTTGGGGAGAAGCCTCAGGAGAGGGGCTGGATCTGAGGTGGAGGCCAGCACCACCTGCTTATCCCAGGGGCTCTGCGACCATGGCCTGAGGGCTGGTCCAAACCCACTGCAGGGCCTCAGGGGAAGGGAAGTAATTGTCTCCCAGGGGTCAGGCCCTCATCCTGGTGAGAACTCACCAGGCGATTCTGTCACTTCCGGGGTGAGGACAGACCCCACCCCAAACACCCTCCACAGCAGCCCTGGGGAGTCAGTCTCTGTGTCTGTTGAGTCCTCTGCCTCTGCGAACTCCACCTGAACTGCAGTTCCAGTCTGTGCGTGTCCTAAGGCCGCATCTGCTGGGACAGTTGTTTTACCTGCCTGCAGGTCTGCGTTAGGATCCTGAGACTGCACTCCAGCTCGGGTCTGGGGAGGGATCCACTCAGATTCTTCCTCCTCCATCTAGAAAGAAAAGCACAGTTCCACGTCCTCTTGCTTCCACCAAGACTGAAGAGGCACCCGACTGTCTCTTACAGAAGGACTGGGTCTGCTTCACTATGGCAGAATCACATTGGTTTCTGCTTTCTCCTCCACAACAAGGAGTTTAGGTTTACTGAGTAACAGCCATCACATGCTCCCGAAGCACTCCCATTTCCTCAGAATTCACCTTTAACTTCTCTGTTCTCTGCTTTCTCTACCTGTTAGTCACTCGTTTCCCCTAAGCAGTACATGTGATTAAAAGTCAAGGGTTGAATTCTCTGATTTTGTATTTGTAAGTGAAATATTGCTTTTCTCCTTTCCTTATGTCCTTTTGCATAGTTTACTTTAGAGCAGGGAAGGGTGGAGGATCTGAGACCTTTTCTGCCCTCAGGGGCCCTAATCTCTCTCCCTGCTCCCTGCTCCTCCCTGTCCTGTGGTCTACACTGGGATCTGAGGAGATTTCATGTAGAAGGCGCAGTCGCTCATGCCTGAAGAAAAGGGCAGCCTTGAGCAGAAAGGGCCCTGACTGTCGTGTGAGGGAGAGGAACAGGACCCAGAGCAGGGCAGGACTGTCTGAGCAGCAGCACTGGAGCTCAGGGAGGGGTGGAGACTCTGGGGTCTTAGGCCACAAAGACAGGCCTGCCTGGGCCTGTGGGGAAGGCATGTGGCGTGACTGCAGACGGGTGGCTGGGGAGCGGGAGGAGGAGGCCAGAGCCCAGGAGAGTCACAGGCTGAGCAGGGTCTTGCTGAGTCCTCAGAGGCCTCAGTGGTTACCCACACAATGGTTCCTCAGAGCGGTCTCTCTGCCTGGACCCAGTGTCCTCACAGGTGAGGGCAGTGCCCAGTAGATGCACTGTGCCTGTTCCCTGTATGATCCCGATGTATCTTGTGACACTTTATTTATTTATTTATTTATGTATTTGCTTGGGTCACACCCAGCGATGCACAGGTGTTACTCCTGGCTCATGCGCTCAGGAATTACTCCTGGTGTTGCTTAGGGGACCATAGAAGATGCTGGAAATTGAACCCTGGTCGGTCGTGTGCAAGACAAATGCCCTTCTTGCTGTACTTTCACCCTGGTCCCATCTTGTGACACTTTAGAGCACAGCAGGTCCATATCACCTCAGCCAGGAACTCCTGTCCCCTCCTGATGAGAGCATGCCCAGGGATTGGCATCGCCCCCATTGCAGGTGCCCTTCATGCTGTCCTTGCTAGATATTTTCTGTGGGAGTGGACAGGCAACTATGTGATGTCTCCTGAGCATATAGTACCAGGGACACATCAAAGTCAGAAGGGCTCCTAGGAAGGTTCTGGGCTTGGGGACCTGGAGAGATGGCCTCAGTCACTGGCCACCATTGACCTGGCAGTCTCCTCAATCCTCCCCCACTACCCAGGTGAGACCTGTGAGACTCAGCGTGGCTCCTGTCGCATCGACTGGCTGAGTCAGTCAAGTCAGCCCTACTTGCAGGCAGGGATGGACTCAGTCCAGTTAGCTGGTGGCTGCCCATGAGTAGGAACTGACCAGCTTGGGGAAAAGCCTCACCCAGACCCAGACTCCCCTCTAGTAAGGACCTAGCATATTCCTATCAGAGGGGTTCTGGAATGATCTCTGCTAACTGCATTTCCCTTGGGCCCTTTGTCTTTGGCTTCCTCTGTCCTTGGTGGAAACTGACGCTTCACTTTACCAAGGAATCCTCCTTCCTTGGTAAAGGGGAAGAGTGTCTGAACAGAAGGGCAGAGGTTCCAGGATCAGAGCCAATAGAACCTGGAGGGAAAATTTAGACCCCCTGCAGCATACACTGTCCCCTATCCCTCTCCTAGAACAGCCATGCATGGCACCTCACCAGAACTGCACTCTATAGTCTGTCTTCAACACTGACCGAGGGTGGCTGCCTCTGCCTTTGAGTATTTCTCAAGAATGACAGTGATGGAGACTGGAGAGAGAGAACAGCAGGAAGGCATTTGCCTTGCATGCAGCTGACTCTGCTTCAGTCCCCAGGACCCCATACGATTTCCTGAGTAGTGCCAGGAGAAATCCCTGAGCACAGAGCCAAGAATAAGCCCTAAGCACCACTGGATATAACCAAACCCTCAACCCCTCCCCCAAAATAATGACAGTGACAGCAAGGTCTCTGCCCCACAGAGACAACCAGACATGTTGAGGCAGAAGCAGAGGGGACAAATTTCCCCACCATGAGTGACAGGTCTCCCTATTAACCCAGTGACACACAGACATAACAAGCAGCAGCACTCACAAACATACCCTCACAAACACAGACAACACATGCAAACATACACATGACACGCACTTACACAGGTGCTCCAAACACAACCCACACAGACTCAAAGGCATTCACTGCACATGGCCACCACCACCCCCACAGGGCCACTTTCCGCCCTGCCGGCAAGGTCAGGAAGCCCACCTCTGCTCTCTGCCCCTGTAAATTCCTTGTCTCTCCTCTCAGAGCATCAGACTGTCTTTGGGTGAAACGTGAAGAGAAGCAGCAGCAGCTTCAAGGATCTCAGATGCATGAAGATGTCGCCTATATTTTCCACTGAAATGAGACACAAAAGCTCCGTCACAAACCCCCCTCATGACAGAGAAAGCAGGAAGTGGCAGCAGGAGCCAGTACAGGCACGCCTGTGTTCAGACCTGCTTTCACATTGGACCTGCCCTTCGGTCTCCAAAACAGGAAATACAGAAATGCAAAATGAGAACTCACAAGTTTTTTTGAAATGTCCCTTGTGGGAGATTCTTTCCCTCCTGCACTTACCAGTGCCTCTGTTTAAGGAAAGCAAAGACCTAGTTTTCTTCCCCTGAATCCTCCTTCCCTTTAATATTTTCTCTCAGGAGGGCTGAAATATTCTTTCTGAAGCTTGGGCCCTCAATCACTCATGCGATAAAACTTAGAGCTGTCATAGTTCCCAAATATTTCCACTTGAATGAGAAGGTAAAGGCAAAGAGAAAGTCGAGAATATACGTCTACAGGACACTGCCGTTGAGGGAGCAGTAACTGAGTAGCACGCTAAGGGGAAAAGAGCCCTCCGCATCCTCAAAAGTATGTTTCCAGAACTCTGTCAGTCCATCCAACTTCTTTGACTTAAAGAGGTCTGTTGGAAGAAGATACTGAAAATATTTCATATGTTGACGTGACAGAAGATCATTTTAAAATGTTAACCAGCTTCAAAACTCCTTTACAACCTAGCCTATTCATTCTAATTTTCTCTTCTTGTGCTCAAGTTGCTACTTTATGGATCAGTCAATAGAATTATCCCAAAGGGCCTATATGTTGAAATGCTTTGCTTTAAATTATTCTGCAAGTGCCTTAATTTCTCTGTAACCGGCTTAACATCATTAATTCTTAGAAGTCATCCTGCTTTTCTCCTATTCCTCCCATTGTCTGAGTAATTAAATTGATTCTCTTCCCTATTGAAATAAATAATAACTTTATTATTCACAATAATAAATAATTGCATGGCAATAATTAAATTATTGTTGAATCCTGGTAGAGCACGCTGACCCTTGCCCCACAGAAGCTCACAGGACAGGTGAGTATTTTAACCCTGAGGGCTTGTTATGCAACATAATCTGATGTAATTCAATTGGTACAGAAGATATATCTGTTGTTTATTTTTCTACTGACTCTTTTAAATGATTTCTCATCTAGGGGAATTTTCATCATCTTTGATTGATAATTGAAATGTAAAAACCTCAAGACAGAAATCAAGGTGATTTTAAAGAGGGTTTATGTGGTTTCTTTTGTTTTTTACCTAATCAGATACTAAGAGAAGGGAGTTGATGCAACTGAACTGCTAAGCATCCTTGTCAGATTGGTGCATAACCCAGGTCCCATCTTCAGCTTCCTGTTTTCTGAATCAAAACTCAGGCTCCAGAGCGGCATCTGCTGACTCCACTCGGGCACAGAGCACTGGCTTTCCCTGGGATAGACCTTAAGCCCTGTTTCAGTGATTTGGGGGTTTTTTCTTGTTATTTTTATTTTTTCCTCACAATGGTATTTGCCCTTTCTGCCTGAGTATATAAGTCAGAGTTTTCCAAAGATATAAAAAGAAGAGTGTATGAATTTTCTTCCCCTGAATCCTCCTTCCTTTCAATATTTTCTCTCAGAGAGAGGTTGGAAACCTTCTTTCTGAAGCATGGACCTATTTCCACTTTTACATGTGTATGTGTCTATGGATGTACACGTGTGTATATGGAAAAAAGGGACAGATATAATGAATTGGCTTCTAAGGTTATTTTAAGTATTTGGTATTGTGTAATGATGGGACTGAACACCCCCAGATCTACATTCAGCAAACCAAAAACCCTGGGAGTACACGAGGATAAACCAGTCAGTCCAAAGACCTGAAAACAGGGGAACTAATAGTAGAATTCCATTTTCATCACAAAGACCTCAGACTCACATCCTAAGACACATCCATGTCCCCACTCAGAGGAAGTCAAAACAATTTTGCCCTGCTTTCCTGTCCAACTGAAATTATACAACACACTTTTTTTCATTATGGATGTGCAAAGACCAGAAAAACACATCACTACTGATTAAATTCTCCATTTTAACTATTTGCCTTTTGTATGAGGCATAAATGAGAACTTTAGACCAAAACCCCTGGAAAGAACACAGACTGCTGTTCACTTTCTCTTCCACTTTCTCTTTGAGACCTGACCGATCTCAAGTTTGATATGAGAACGTCTGTGCTGCTAACCAAAAACCAGGTAAGTTCACACTTATGAAAAGTTCTACCAGATGATTTCTAGTTCCCAAACTGTACTGGAGGCAGGGGGCCGGGTTTCAAAGTACAACTTTGCCCTCTTGCCAGGATGATTTCAGTTTACGGGCTGCTTTAGTTTCTATTTTTCTTCAGAGTTTCTCGCAGAAAGAAACAAAGGGAAGAATCGAGCCACCCTGTGGGGTCAAGCTTCAGGCCTATGCAGCTCTGGGACAAGGATTCTTGCCGGGATTCAGCAAGAAAAGCACGTGTGTGGTGAAGGTGGCCCCCTCACACGAGGGGAGCAGTCACGGGCTCCTGAGCAGATAGGGTGGGGTCCAGGCCTGATGGGGCCAGTGCGGTGCTTTTCTATGTTACCAGGAGGATGTCTACCGGTGTCCAGCTGAGTTCACGGACACCAGGGACTCAAATGAATATGTGGTACAGAGATTGCTCCAGGAAAGTTTCCATGTTGGGAAGCAGAGAAGAAATGCAACTAAATCCACACAGGGAAGCAGATCCAGGAAATGAAATGAGAAAAGAAAGGTTGTGTCCCAGGAAAGCAAGGAAATGGCAGGAGGTCCTGCGAGGAGAGAGAATGACAGCAAGATGGGCACAGTGTGGCCAGAGCACACTACAGTGGGTAGGCGCTTGCCTGACCTGGGTGGCTGACCTGGGTTCCATCCCCGGAACCCCGTGAGGCCTCCTGAGCCCCACCCAGAGTGATTCCCAAACACAGAGCCAGGAGTGAACCTTGAGCAACACCAGGTATGGCCCAAAAAGAAAAATATAAAGAAACAGGCCTGCTGAAAGAGCACTGAAACTGGTGAGGCACCACCCGCTGCTTCTTCACTCACCCCAGGGGACTGATGGTTTCTCTGTAAAACAAGGAGAGCCATTCACTCTCCACCCACCTGTAGGCCATGGGCAAACAAATGTGGGGTATTGAGAGAAAGTTGTAGGAAAGCAGGGTCTCACGTGGCTCTGAATGGAAAAACAATCATTGTCCTGTTGGTCTCAGTCTCTGTGTCTCTGCGGAACAACACTGGACCAAAGTCAATACAGTCACTGGTAAACAGCTTCCACGGGGCTCTATTTTCCATATTCTGTCCCATTTTATTAAAAAAGTCAAATTCTCCCTCTAAGCCATGAGGAAATATCTGCTGATTTTTCGTTCGAGTTATTTTGGATGCACATTCCAGCATGCCTGTCACTTAGCTACTAATAGCTGGTCTTGACCAAGTTTCTACCTGTCCCAGACCAGTGGAACCATCTCTTGCTTTGAAATAGTCATGCTACCGGATCCACCTAGAGGTGTAATCCAGTCAAAGCTCTGACCTTCGGAGCTCTGACGATACAGGGTCCACCATGCACAAGATAGCTTCTGAATCTATCTTACTCCCCAAGGACTTTTGTTTAAGACCCTACATAAAAATATCCTGTAAAGTAAGTAAAGTAAAGTAAAGGCCCTCCCGTTGATCATCGATTTGCTCGAGCGGGCCCAGTAACATCTCCATT
>JAOXYA010037433.1:0-25506 GCA_028565675.1 Sorex palustris
GGTGGAGGGATGGGTATTTGATCATTGTATAATTGAAACTCAAGCACAAAAATTTGTAAGTCTACAACTGTACCTCATGGCGTCTCACTAACAAACATTAAAAAAATAAAAATAAAAAAAAGAAGGGGTGGGTGTGGGAGAGCCACCTCATGTTGGCCAGGCAGGGATTGCCCCTGGGGTAACTTGCTGCTGTCCAGAAGGTGTGAGGGTGTGTGAGGGTGTGTGAGGGTCTCCTTGTGACCAGCAGGGATCCACCTTGGGTCCTGTGCTGCCGTCCAGGTCTAGTGGGGATGTACGGGAGAGCCACCTTGTGGAGGGCAGACAGGGGTCCCCCTGAGGTCCTCCTCCGAAGTCTAGGAGGGGCAGGGTGGGTGGAAGAGCCCCGTCATTACGACCAGGCAGGGGTTCTCCTTGGGGTCTCCTGAAGGCGTCAAAAAGGACATGTGGCACTGGAGAGCCACCGTGTGGTGGCCAGGCAGTAGTTCCCCCTGGGGCTCCTGCCCTTGTCCCTCAGGAGATGGCTAGTAGAAATTCCCTGTGGGGTCCTCTGCTGCGGTTCCAGTGGGGCAAGGGGTGCTGGAGCAACCTCATGGCCGCTAGGCAGGGTCCCTCCTGGGGTCCCTTCCTGCTGCCCAGGAGGATCGAGGGGGCCGGAGTCTCCTGCTGGTTTCCAGGAGGGGCGGGGTGTGTGCTTGAGACCCTCATTGAGGCTAGACAGGGTTTCCCCCCAGGGATCCCCTGCAGAAGGTGCGGAAGGGGCGATAGAGGTCCCATTGTGGCGGCCAGGCAGGAGTGTCCCCTAAGGTTCCCTCCTGCCACCCAGAAGGGGCAGAGGGGCGGGAGAGCCCCCTGGCGGAGGCCACCAAGGGGGTTTCCTGCTGGCGTCCATGAGGGGTGGGCGAGGGAGGGCTTCACCGTGTTGGCCATCCAAGGCTCCCCGCTGGAGTCCCCCCAGGCGTCCACAAGGAGGGGGTGCGGGAGCACCTCCACGTGTAAGCCAGCTGGGGGTATCCCTGGGGCCCACCGCTGGCACCCATAAGATAGAGGGTGCTGTAGTGCCACCACTGGTGCTGACCAGCCAGGGCTCCCCCTGGAGGGGTGGTGTCCACGAAGGAGAGGTGTGGGTACGCCCCCTTGTGCAGGCCAGACAGGGTTTCCCACTGGGGTTCCTCACTGTCATCACGAGGTGCAGGCGTGCCCTCTCTTGTGGCCGGCCAGTGCCCCACCCTACAGTCGGCTGCTGGCGTCCACGCAGGGCTCAGGAGCGGCCCTCGGGTCGGCCAGCCTGGGCTCCCCCTGTCGTTCCCCGCTTGCGTCCACAAAAGTGGTTGCAGGAGCGCCCCAATGTGTCAGCCAGCCAGGGCAGCCCCCTGGGGTCTCCCATGGGGATCCACAATGGGGATGGTGCAGAGTGCCCCCTCGTGTCGGGCAGCCTGGGCTTCCCCTTGGGATCCTCAACTGGCGTCCACAACGGGGTTCTGTGGGAATGCCCCTTGGGTCAGGGTTCCCGCCTGGGGTCCTCTGCTGGAGTGCACGAGGAGGGGTGTGGGAGTGCAGCCTCAGGTCGGCCATTCTGGGCCCCTTCCTGGAGTCCTCTGCCGGCGTCCACAAGGGGGTGTGGGGGAGCACCCCCTCATGGTGGCCAGTCAGATCTCCACCCAGAGGGTCCCTGCTGATGTCCACAAGGGTGGGTTTGGGAGCGTTCCCTCTTGTTGGCAGGCCATGGATCCCACCTGGGTGGGGTCCCACCCTGGCTTCAACGAGAAGGGGTACGGGAGAGGCCCCTGTGTCAGCCAGTCAGGGCTGCCCCCTGGGGCCCCATGCTGGCACCCACAAGGGGAGTGCACTTGCTCATGTCAGCCACCAGGGCTCAGCCCTGGGGTCTCCCACTGGGATCCATGGGGGGGTGGGGGCGTGTGCAAGAGTGGCTGTCATGTCAGCCTCTCAGGGCTCCTCCTGGTTTCTCCTGTTAGCACCCTAGAGAGTGGAGTGGAGGGAGTGCCAGCCAGGGACCCCCTCTGGTGTCTTCAGCTAGCATCCATGAAGGGGGAGCTGTGGGATCTCCCACTCATGTAGCCAGCCAGGGCTCACCCCAGGGTCCCCCACAGTTATCCATGACAAGTAGTATGGGAGCTCCACCTTGGATTGGCCAGCCAGGTCTCCCACCTGTGGTTCCCTGCATCAATGAGGGAGTGTGCGGAAGAGCCCCCTCCTTGTGGCTAGCTAGGGCTCCTCTCGGGAGCCCCACTGGCATCCACAAGTTGGGGGGTAAGGGAGCGCCCCTTCGTGTTGATCAGCCAGGGTTTCCCCTTGGACTCCCCTGCTTGTGTCTATGAGAGTAGGGTGCAGGAGCACCCCCTCATTTCAGCAAGTCAGGGGTCCCCCCTGGGGTCCTCACTGGCGTCTATGAGGGGGGAGGTGTGGGAGTGCCCCCCACCTGTTCAGCCACCAGGGCTAGCCCCTGGGGTCTCCCACTGGGATTGATGAGGGTTGGATGTGGGAGTGCCCCTCATGTCAGCCACTCAGTGCTTCCCCCGGGCTCCACCGCTGGCGGCCAAGAGAGTGGGGGTGTGAGAGCTCCCACTCGTGTCAGTCAGCCAGGGCTCCCCCCTGGTCTCAGCCACTGGGGTCCATGAGGAGGAACTTGGGTGTGCCCCTCATGTTGGCCAGCTAGGGCTCAGCCCTGATGTTCCCCACAGGCGTCCACAAAGGAAGATGTGGGAGCACCACCTCGGGTCAGCCAGCAAGGGCTTTCACCTGGGATCTCTCCTGGCATCAATGAGAGAGGTGCAGGAGAGCCCCCTCCTTTTGGCCAGCCTGGGTTCCCAGGGGACCCTGCTGGCGTCTACAAGTGGAGGAGGTGTGGGAGTGTCCCCTTGTGTTGTCCAGCCAGGGCTGCCCCTTGGGTTCACCAGCTGGCATCCACAGTGGGGGGAGTGGGGGAGTGTCTCCTCACCTCGGCCAGCTAGAGCTCCCCACTGGGGTCCTCTACTGGCATCCACGAAGGGGGTGGTATGCGAGCACTCCCCCTGTGCTGGCAACCCAGGGCTACCCCTGTGGTCCCCCGCTGGTGTCCATGAGGGAGGGGGTGTTGTAGTGCCCTCTCGTGCCAGCCAAGCAGGGCTTCCCCTGTGGTCTCCCACTGAGACCCACGATGTGGAGTGCAGAAGCACCCCCTCACGTCGGCCAGCCAGGACTTCACCCTGGGTTCCACTGATAGCATCAATGAGAGGGAGTGTGGGAGTGCAACCTTGTGTTGGGTAGCCAGGGCTTTCCCCAGGGGTTCCCCGCTGGCATCCACGAGAGGGGTTGTAGGAGCACTTCCTCATTTTGGCCAGTCAGAGCTCGCTGGAGTCCCTGATGGCATCCACGAGGGTGACAGTTTGGGAGTGCCCCTCGTGTCTGCCTGCCCTGGGTTCCCCGCTGGTGTCCACAAGGGGGAAGGTATGGGAATGACCCCTCTTATAGGTCAGCTAGGGCTCACCCCTGGGGTCCTCCACAGGTATCCACAAGCTAGTGGGGGTGTGGGAGCGCCACCTCAGGTCAGCCAGCCAGAGCTTCCCCGGGGGTCCCCCACATCCAAGGGGGATGGGTGCATGAATACCCCCTTACATGGGCCAGCTAGGGCTCCCTCCGGGAGCTCCCCACTGGGGTCCATGAGGGAAGACCTGGGAGTGCCCCCTCATGTCGGCCAACCAGGCCTCCACCCTGGTGTCCACGAGGGGGAAGTGTGCATGTGCCTCCTGTTGTTGGCCAGTCAGGGCTCCCTCCTTGTGTCTCCACTGGGCGTCCATGGGGGGAGTGGTAGGATTGGGGAGCGTCCCCTCATGTCAGTTATCCAGGGCTCCCACCTGGGGTCCCCCAATGGCATCCAGAAGGGGAGTGTGTGGGCACAACCTCAAGTCAGTAAGCCAGGGTCCCCCCTGGGGTCACCTGTCGATGTCCATGGGGATTGGTTGTGGGAGCATTTTCCAGTGTAAATGGAATTGTTAGTGTGAAAGTAGAGAGGTTACCACAGGGCTAATGTTCAGGTCCCTGTGGATGAAGTGAGGGAACCCCACCCCACTGCATGGCTCCAACTGTCCCGGTAAATTTGGTCACCCCTTCCCCCTCCCACAGCTAGTCTGACACGGTTCACTGCTGTCTCCTTGTCTCTGCACCACAGGCGCTGAGATCACCTTCTACTTCACTCTGACTTACTCCTCCCACACCATGGTGGCCTATGGAATTTCGTCTTTGTGTGCAAAAAGACCAAGGCTGCTGCTGCTTTGGGGGGGCAGGTGGGTGGGGCTGCATTTGGTGGTGCTAGGGGTCATTCTTGACTGTGCTCAGGGACCAGTCCTGGCAGGCTCAGAGGACCATATGGGGTGATGGGAATCAAACCCCGGCGCAAAACTGTCCTTGCTCTGGCCCCGGGGTGCGGCTTCTGAGAACTGAGGTGTCCTTGGGTGCTGTGATGAGCATAGGGGTGTGTGCATCTTTGTTTTTTAATGTTTTTTTGTGGTGGGGGGGAGAATACCAAGAGGCGGGGTCACTGGGTTGTACAGCAACTGCTCTCTGTTGAGAAGTTTTGGTACTGTTTCCACAGAGGCTGAAGCAGAGACAACCTGCCAGCAGCAAATATGGCTCCTTCCCCCACATCCTGCCAACTCTGGTGGTTTCCAGGCTTTGGGGAAGTACATCGTTCTCACTGCCCTGATAATAAGCAATGATGAACAGTTTCTCATATGCTCACTTGCCCTCTGTTCTCCTCAAGGAAGTATCTGTACTTCTTCCCCATTTTTCACGAGCGTGTGTGTGTATGTGTGTGTTTGTGTGTGTGGTTTTTGTTGTTATTGTTGTTGAGCTTTGCAAGTGCTTTGTGTAAAAAAAAATTGGAGACCAGAGCGAGTAGAACGTTTTCCTTGCACGCGGCAGACCCGAGTTCAATCCTCAGCATCCCTTATGGTCCTCCAAGCACAGCAGGAGTAATTCCTGAGTGCAGAGCCAGGAATAACCCCTGAACATCACTGGGTGTGCAAAAAAGAAAACAAAAGATATCTTGGATGTTTAATCTGATGTATTATGTGCAAAAGTTCTCTCCCCTTCAGGATTAAATATTAAATATTTTTTCTATTAACTTGAATTTCTTCTGCCGCATAAAAACTTCTTAGTTGACATGTGCCATTTGTTTTTTTTTTTTTTGGTGTTGTGGTCTCTATGATCAAATCACAGACTGCATCCAAGACCCAGTTCCTGATGAGATCTGGTCCCCTCAGAGAAGTTTCCAGATTCTATTCTACGCTGGAAGTATTTCATGCACCCTGAACATGGAGTGAGACAGGTGCAGGCTCCTTTTCCTCCTCAGTTTCCCCAGCGACACTTCTTGAGTGCATCTCCCGACTTCTCTGTCCTGGATGCAATGCTGTTGCCTGCCACTGGCCTCAACTCTCTGTTTCACACCTGCTACATTCGTCACTGGAGCTTACTGCTTGAAGGTCGGGAAATATAACCCTTCCCATCTTCTTTTTCTCAGGATAAATTTGGCTGTCTGGGGAGCTTTATGATTCCATACAAGTTTTTGGAAAGCTTGTTTCAAGTCTTCAAAGAAAGTTTTCTAGAATCCTGTGGGCACTGCTTTGAAGCTGTGCATGTCCTTCTGAGCCTGAGAGTCTTCCAGCCCAGGTATATAGGAAGCCTTTTCCCACTCCCAGGAGGCATCAGCTCTCTTCCAGAGTGAGTTCTAAATTTCAGTGTGGTCATCTTTCAGAGCATTTGCCAAGTTGATTCTTTTTTTTTTCTTTTTGGGTCATACTTGGCGATGCACAGTGGCTCTACACTCAGGAATTACTCCTGGTGGTGTTGGGGAGACCTTCTGGGATGCCAGGGATTGAACCCAGGTCCAAGCAAATGCCCTACCCGCTATACTATGGCTCCAGCCCCAACCAAATTGATTCTTAAGGTATTTGCTTCAAGGCAAGCAGCCTCCCCACTGTACCATCTCTCTAGCCCCAGCTTCTTGTTTCTAAGTCATTTTCTGGTGGAGTCTGTAGCTTTTTCTACATAAATTTTCATGCCATCCACAGACGGTTTCACTTCTTCTTTTCCAATTTGGATTCATTTGATTATTATTTTCCTGACTGCTACAGTGAGGACTTTCAAAACTCTTGGGAGAGAGTGGGGAATGTGGGCGTCTCATCAGGTGTACACTGTTGGTTGTGGTGCTGGCTGTGGTGTTGCAGATGACCATTACTGGCCTTAGGTGTATGCCTCGTTAGTCTTATTTCATTGAGAATTGTCATGAATGGATATTGAAACTTGTCAGAAGTTTTTCTCTGCATCTTTTTATTTAATCGTGTGTTGTGCATGTGTGTGTGTACATTTTTGGGGCCACACTAGCAGTGCTAGGTCTTACTCCAGGCTCTGCTCTCAGGGATCAACCCTTGTGGGGCCTGGGGGACCATATGTGGTGCCAGGGATCGAGCCCGCTGGGCCCAGTCTAGGCCAACACCATCATCTCGGTCCCTCTCTCGGACCCAGCATGGATTTCCCTTCCCTCTGATTGATGGTGTGTCACAGGAACCAGCATGCAAATGCTGAGCCGTCCCGGGATAACCCCACCTGGTCTGGCTGATCTGCTTTGCCGAGTTCCTGTGGAGAAGGCTCACTGCATCAGGGTTCATCAAAGATGTCAGCCTGTAACTCTCCTTTTCAAACACGGCTTGGCAGGTAATGCTGGTGTCTGAGAGGCTGTTACTGTTACGAGCTCACTAGCATCTGGTTCTGGACAGGGTTTTTTTTTTCTTGGGATTTTTCAATTACTGTTTTCCATTTCCTCATTCATGATTCGTCTCTTTGGTTTTCTGCTTGCTCCCAAATCAGCTGTTAGTGGTTATAATTCAAAGAATTCCTCGATTTCTTCCTGGTTCACTAGCTTAATGGCCTCAAACCGTTCCTGGACACCTCTTAGTTTTATATGTCAGAAGTGTCTGTTGTAGCTTCTCCCTTTTCATCATCGACTCAGTTTATTGGAGTTTTCTCTTTTGTCTTCGCAAGTCTAAGTGTTTTTCAATCCTGTGTGCTCTCAGAGACCCCCAGCTCCTGATTTATTTATCATTTTTACTGCATTCCCAATTTCTGTATCATTGATTTCTGCTCTAAGTTTTATTATCCCCGCCCCCCAACCCTGGGATTCACTTGTTCTCTATTTCTCAAGTGGTGAGCTTAGTTACTTACTACAGTGTGTTTATGGTTCCGTGTAAGCCCTGAAAGCTACACACTCCCCATAGTACTGCTTTGGTGTTTGCTGTGTTGGTCCTCATGGTTTGCCTTCCTGCTCATTTGTTTTGAAGCATCTTCTTGCTTCTTCACTGCCTTCCACCCTGACTAAGTAGCTGTTTAACTGTACCGTGCTCATGTGCTCTTTCCAAATGTGGGAGCATTTAGGCCTGAGCTAGTACAGCAGGTAGGATGTTTGCTTGCACCGACCCAACGTGGGTTCAATCCTGGGAAGCCCACAGGGAACACCAAACCCACCAGGAGTGATCCCTGGGTACAGATTCTGGAGCAAGCCCTCGTGGAAAAAAAACCCAAATGCGGAAGTTCTCTCTCTCTCTCTCTCTCTCTCTCTCTCTCTCTCTCTCTCTCTCTCTCTCGGGTGCATCTCCTGTGAGGAACAGAAGCTTGGGTTTTCTTTACAAATAAGATAGTTTTTATTTATTTATGTTTTATTTGGGGGACTTGCGTGGTGATTCCCAGGGCTTACTCTTGGCTCTCCAATCAAGAATTACTCCTGATGCTGCTGGGGGACCCTGTGGGGTGCTGGGAATCAACTGGATTAGCTGCATGCAAGGCAAGTACCCTCCGCAATGTATGATTGCTCTGGCCCTCAAACAAGATAGGTTTTGAATAGAATTCATTTAGAAATTGGACTTTATCTCTGGATGCAGTATGACTATCTGTGCCCTCAGATAGCAGAGCTCTGTGCATTGGTTGACGTTTAGAGAATTTATTCATAGGAAGAAATTGGTTGCCATTTCTCTTCAGGGTTTTTATTGCCATTTTTCCTTCCTTTGCTATCTTTTAATTTTAAATAATTTTACCTTTCAAAGCTCATTTTTATGGAAGTTAATCGACACCCAGGAGTGCTCCAGCCTTACTCCTAGCTCTGTGCTCAGGGACCATGCCTGATGGGGTTTGGGGAACTCTGTGGTGCCAGGGATTGAATCTGGGTCAGCCATGTGGCAATGTAAGTGCCCTATCTTGTAAGAAATAGTAAGATAGTTAGAGATAGTAAGCATACTATCTCTCTGGCCCCTGAAACTCGGAGAGCTGGGCAAGCTACTGAGAGTATCTCTCTCACATGGCAAAGCCTGGCAAGCAACCCGTGACGTATTTGATTTGCCAAACACAGTAACAAGAAGTTTCACAAAGGAGACGTTACTGGGCCCGCTCGAGCAAATCAATGAACAACGGGAGGACAGTGACAGTGACAGAAAAACATAGAAGTATTAAGTTAAAAAAAATCAAAAAGTTTTTACTAGGAAAGACCTTTTACTGTTTTGTTTGATGTTACTTTGGAACTTGTCAAGCCCGTGTCTGTGTCCATCAGGACTCTGTTACTGCAAGTGTGGGGCATCTGTCCCTGACAAGACAGTTATGTGTCCATAGGAGTCTGTGTAAAACAAGCCCTGGGCAAGAGCAGTGTCCTCTTAGGGCTCAGAGGGACTCATGGCAATGGTGAGAAATATTAGCTCGTTTCATTAACAGTGATACTCACTGCAGAAAGTTTTAAAAAGGGAAAAAGGGCATCAAAGTAGAAGGTGGAATTCAAATGCCACATTTCTAATGACTCACAAGTAATTCTACACCCAGAGGAGACAGATAACATACAGAGTGATCTAAAGCATGAGCGGGACCTGGCCTGGGCCCGAAGCTATCACGTCTCTGCCAGTTTGTGTCGAGAGACACGTGGCACAGGATGGTGGCCACCGAGGGTGGATGCCATGCCAAAGGCTCTGCCCATGTCTTCTGGTTCACCAGGGCGCCTGTCACGGGAGCCTTTGGTGCCTTGCAGAGCCAGTGTTGACGCCACAGGTGTGTGAAGCACTGCTGAGTGAATGAGAAAGTCTGTGTCACCCCACTTCGTTAGGTCTCTGGTCCTCTCAGTGGACACCCCCAAATCATTTTATCCCAGTGTGGGGGTCGAGGACTTCGGGTAGAGACTATGGTTTCGAGGCGGGCTCTGAGCCCCAGTGCCCTATGTGGTGTCCAAAACGACACTTTGCCCTGTGTCGTCGTCCTGGGCCGTGGCGGCCCCACCATCAGCCACAGCCTCTTCAACCACGTGTGGGGCGGCCTGATGACAGGCCAGGCCACCCTACGGCACTCGGGGCTCTCTGGGCGGTGCTGGGGACGGAGCGAGGACCTCCTGCGGGTAAATGCCTCGACCCGCGTTCTGCCTGCCCAACCCTGATCATGCTTTTCTAAGGACCAAGATTTTGACCCTCGTGAACTTGCCAAGCAGTTGTGAAACGGGAATAGGACCCCCTCTCCTTCTGTACTGCCCTGACCCCTTGCCAAGGCTGGCCCTTCTGGGCAGTCAGACACACGAAGTCAGCTGAATGGCCCCTAGATGGCGCCCTTACCGCTCTCGCCCAGCAGTAGAGATGGGTGCGGGTGGGGTGTCTGGGCAGCAGTATGTCCAGCAAAAGGCGTATTAGATGCCCCCAAAGGGGGCCAGTCATATCACGCTGATGCATGAGTGGCCCGTTCACATCTGTGCACACATTCTTTTTTTTATTTTTGCATAATATTCATTGAATATTATTCATTATTTATTATTTCTTTTTTAATTAATTTATTTTTTTTATTAGTAAAACACCATGAGGTACAGTTGTAGACTTACAAATTTTTGTGCTTGGGTTTCAGTCAAACAATGATCAAGTACCCATCCCTCCACCAGTGTGCACACATTCTTACATACACATTCTTTCCCTGAGTCCATGTGTGCATACATGTCCTCATACACATTTCTGGACATGGGTCTGCATGACTGTGCGTGAGCCTTGCACACACACTTTCATGTGCATTGCTGATGTTGTGCAGTGACTGAGGCATCAAGGCCACCAGACCCTGTGGCTGGGCAGTTGGGGAGCTGCATGTCCAGCGGGCACCAGCCTGTAAATCTTGCCTGTGTTGGGCCGGAGCAATAATACAGCAGGTAGTGTACCTAGCTGGCATGTGATCCACCTGGGTTTGGTTCCTGGCATCCCATATGGTTCCCCAAGCCTCCCAGCAATGATCTCAGAGTGCAGAGCCAGAAGGAAGCCCTGAGCATCGCCGGGTGTGGCCCCAAACCTATAAATAAATATTTCTGCATCATTTATAAACCCTCCCTCAGCTCATTCTTGAAGACCCTTCATCTGCTACCTTGGCCCTTCCTGTGGACACCCCTGCTCAGGTCACACACGGATATCCATGGCTCCCAGCTATGATGTCTTATGCCAGGCCAGACTGTTTCTTTCAGCGATGAAACCTGCAGAACTTGGGCTCTATCATGTGGTTGGTTCCTGAAGGGTTGGTGGGATGAACTGGAGAGCTTTTCTGACCTTCTGCACCCAGTTTTTAATTTTCATATGAAAAGGTGGGGACAAAGACATACAAGACTCAACGCAGCTCACTGAGCAATGCTTGCTGCTGGTGGCTGGTCTGTGCAGGCACAGACCATCACTGTTTTTCTGGTGGTGTCTCTGCTCTTACAGAGCCCCAGCGCCAGCCACTGTTCATCTGTCTCTTGTCTTTCCCTTGATGCAGTTTGAGTTCATGACTGAGTCCATCCTCTATTCTGGTATGCGTGGCTGAAGGAGGCCGAGATCATCTGACCAACCACGGTGCACTGCACCTGGGCCCTGCAGTGCAGATCCGGACTTCCGCAGCAAGGATCTCTTCTGGATCAATGCCTGTGAGTTCAACCTCAGTGCCCTCAAGTGAGTGTGGTATTGAGCTCAGGGCCTCTGGGCCAGGTGACTGGGAGAGAGTCATTTGCTCCTTTGACACTGCACTGGAATTGGGTCTGTGGTGCTTTTAAGTTTTCTGTGTGAATATGTGCATACCTGTTGGGATCAATCTGGGGGACCTGCTTTCCAGTCCTGGTGGGACGGAAGCCCACAGAGTATCACCTTGGTATCTACACATGAAAATGCCACAGTCACAACTTAAATATGCAGTGCCTTGTTAGATCTTCAAGTCTATTAGAAAAAGGTGAACATGGGGATGGAGAGATAGTGCGGTGGGTAGGGTATTTCCTTGCATGTGCCACACCTGGGTTTGATCTCTGACATCCCATATGGTCCTCTGAACACTGCCAGGAGTAACCCAAAAGCAAAAAAAGGGGGGGGGAGAGATGTGCACTTAGATAAAAGTTGCCACTCATGTGAACACTCAGATCACAAAAAAAGATTAAAAGTTACCAATATGTATCAGACTGCAGTGTCAGTCATAATTGGAATGTAATATGAAATCAGTGCTGTTTTGCCCATGAGACCAGCATGGACTGAAAGCAGATCCTATGCCACAGAGCTGAGGTGTGGGGCCTTTGCATGGACATCCAGGTATCACCTACAGAGCCTGTGGCTGGGATGTGCCATAGGGCATGTCCTGCTCTCCATACGCACATCCCTGGAAGAAATGCCTGTTGTATGTACTGGAAGGATGGACATAAGCCCTTTATACAGAATGGCTCATATTTTTCCTGCACAAAAATGTGTTCTGGGGCCAGAGAGCTAGGACAGTGGGAGGGCATCAGCTTTGCACATGAGTGACTCGGGTTTCATCCCCGACACTACATATGGTCCCCTGAGCCTACCAGGAGTGACTCCTGAGTGTAGAGCATGAGTAGCCTTAGAGCTCCACATGATAGGAGCTCTTTCTCAGTAAGAGACCGAGGACAATCTTTCTCAATCTTTCTCAGTAAGAGACCTAGGACAGTGGGCAAGGTTCTTGCTTTGCATGGGGCTGACTCTGGGCATAACGTGATTTTTCTATCCATTGCTCTCTGGATGGGCTCAACCTGAAGTTCCCAGTGGGAAACCCATCTGCATGTGGTCCTGGGGTTTTAGAAACAGATTCTAAAATCACTCACCCTCCCACTGAGACAGTGGGGCCATACACACAGTACGTCTTTGGAGGAGAATAATTGTTATAAAAATGCTGAGGTGTATGGAAAATCTAAATTCTTTCTTTTTTGTCTATTCCAAATTCTCTGAATATCATTTTTATCAGAAAATTGAAAATCAGTAAACATGTTAGAATTTTTAAAAATACAATTTGTTATATTTGAGTTACTCTGGCTTTTGGAACATTTCTATAAATAATGAGGAACCTTGCTGTGTAATGCAGGGTTGGCTCAGCCTGTGGGATGAGACTCTAGACCTGTGTGTGGGCCACGTGGCAGGGATGCTTTCTGTCTGCTGTGTCTGTTAGTGCTGCTGTGGAGTGACCCCTAACAGGGTGATTTTGGGGCTTCCAGAAGTCCATAAGCATATTCTAAAACCAAAGGCAGCATACCCAACCTAATAACGGCAGATGTGGTGACTATTGCTTTTAAATGTCATACACTTAAACTTCTGCCCAGGAGACCCAGGGGGGGTTACTCTGGCATGACCCTGGGCCTCACAAAATGTGGATATTTGTAGTGAGAGTCACAAGTTTAGCAATCAAGGAGTTCTTTTCGAGCCCAAATATAATCACATTTTGAAGCCTGAAGACTGTCTCTCTGACCCATCCACGCACTTCAGTTAGACATGAGGACTATGCAGATCGCTGATCTGGAGATAAGCAAAGAGGATGGCTTCCTTGCACACCAGCAGCCCAGTCATGCACATGTTCAGACACATTCATGGGTCTTTTCACTGCTGATTTCTAGTCCAGTCTCTCTTGTATTTACTGTCCTTCCTGCTTTTCTCTTTCAGTGGTTATTTTTGTGATGTCTGGCATCAAACCATCACCTCAAAGAAATACCCAGGACCAATATTTTCTTACATTTTATTTTGTTTTGAGACCACACCCAGTGGAGCACAGGGCTTACTCTTTGGTCCGTATTCAGGGATCACTCCTGGCAGTGCTCAGGGGACTATATGGGATAATAAGGATTGAACGTGGGTTGGTTACATGCAAAGCAAGTGCCCTGCCCATTGTACTGTTGCTTGAGCCCCTTGCCGAGTTTGTCTTTTTCTTATAGCTTATAATTATGTTATTTATAGTTATCTATAGTTAGCCCCGTGTTCCTAGAATGAACAGATGCCATTGGGCTACACTAGCATGCTACAGGGACGAATGGAGACGTTACTGGCACCCACTCGAGCTAACTGATGATTAACGGGAAGTCAGGTCATAGGTAGCCCCTAAAATATCTTTGGTTACTTTTGATTCATCTTGAATGTTTGCACTATCTCCAGATTCAAACAATTGTTTTTATTGTGCAATTTGAATAAATTATGCCCTAAGATACTTTAGTTCCATTGATGACAACATTCTTAATATACCGTTTGCTCTCAGTTGCCACCAGCTGGCTAGTGCTTTCAGGGGCCCCCAATTAGAGCTGTGCTCCAGGGAGGAGCTGAGATCACACCTGATGGATGGCAAATCCTGGAACTTTATACATGTGAGAATTGTGTAGAGAGAGTTTTCAGAACAGGAAAAATTATGCAAATGAGACACAAGGTGTTTAAAACTGTTTTTTTTTTATTTTCTGCAACATTTGCATTTAATGGTTCGAGATGTAACGTATTTACTTTCCCTCAGAGAATTTTTTATTTCTTCATGTGGTTGGTGAAACCAGCATCTATAGGTTGGTGTCATAGAGGAGGGACTTTTCCTTGCTCGAAGACCCGTTGGCCTCGGGTCACCTGCACATGGAATCCATGACTGTTTCTGGTTTCTCTCCCAGCACAACGACGTTGAAAGGTGAGCTGTGCTTCTATATCTAGAAAGCTGGCACTCTGCATGGATTCACAGCCTGGTTTAGGGTTCGCTTTCAGAACCTGGAGGAGGAGGAGCTGGTGCTGAGCACAGGCTCCTTTTACAAGTGAGTATGACGTGGGGTGGAGGAGATGCTCTGCTGCTTCACAGGGTCTCAGGGTGTCCCAGAAAGAGGGTGGTAGGGCCGGAGCGACAGTACAATGGGTAGGACGTTTGCCTTACATGTAGCCAACTCGGGTTCAATCCTTGGCATCCCATATGGTCCCCAGAACACTTCCAGGAGCAATTCCTGGGTACAGAGCCAGGAGTCAGCCCTGAACATTGCCGGGTATGACTCAAAAAGCAAAAAATAAATAAACAGAAAGAGGGTGGAAAGACTGGTGTGCAGCCATGGATGAAACCAAGGGGTGGTTCCTGGGAGGGCTGTCTGTGTCAAGAGACACTGACCAGGGCTGTGTGTGTGAGGGATCATGAGCTGTGTGAGGGGGCATAAGGCAGTACTGTGTGTGAGAGCATGGAGCAGAGCTGTCTGTGAGGGGGTAGGGGCAGGGCTGTTTGTGAGAGAGTTCTGGACAGGACTGCAAGGGGGTATGGGACAGAGCTGTGTGTTGCAGGTATAGGGCAGGGTTGTGTTGGGCTAGACTGGGCCTCATGTTTCAGTACTTGTTCCTCATTGCTCATAGGAAGGGGTGAGAAACTTGTGAGTAGGAGAACCAACCTTGGTTTTTTCATTTGCTTGAACACTGCCAAAGCTTTCCCTGCTCTTACTCAGAGACGTCAGCAAATTGTAGGTGCTTCTGTCAGACTCGCCTGTGGGGGAGGGGACGGGGGCAAATGCTGTGAGACAGACTTCTTGTGGGGGTGATGTTCTGTGGCTGCAGACTTGTGCCCGTGGGGGAGCATGGCCATGTCAGTGCCAGACATAGTATTTCCTGGGGAGTCCACAATTCTCTTCTTTTAGTTGTTTTTATTTTTGTTTGTTTGTTTTTGTTTTGGGGCCACACTCTGTGATGCTCATTGGTTATTCCTGATTCTGTGCTCTCAGGAATTACTTCTGGTGGTGCTCAGGGGACCATACAGGATGCTGGAAATTAAATCCAGTTTTGCTGTATGCACAGCAAATGCCCCACTTGCTGTGCTATCGCTCTGTCTGGCTTAAAGTTCCATCTCTGAAGTGCCCCTTGCCAGTAAATGGTGTATGGAGGAGTCATACAGTGTGGGTCAGACGTAGGCTGTGGCATCTAAGACAGAAGCAAGGAGGTGGGGCTGCTGGCCACACTGTTCAGTGACTTGGCACCATCTGGCTTTCCATGGCCATGGATCAGATGTGTGCTGTCCCCCAGGACAAGGGTTATGCCTGAGTATCTTCAGAGTGGTCCACATGAGAACCCCCAGGGCTGGGGCAGGAAGGTGATTGGAGTGGCCTGTTCAGTAAAGGGCCAGGCTGTGCAGGAGGTGACTGGGAAGACAGCTGTGGTGCTTACATGGGGGTGTGGCCGTGAGGCTCCTCCAGGCCTGTTGGTGGCCAGAGCTACCTGCGTCAGGAAACCCGGGGTGCCATTGTCTCCTGACTGTCACCGTCATCCTGCTTACATTCTGGCTGGCTTTCAGAGACATCATACTCTCTGTGTAGCTTAGATTGTGCTTTAAACATGCCAGCCACAGCTTAGAGAGTAGAGTGACTTTGGGGCACACTTCAGTGTAGCCGGATAGGGTCTCCCTGGGAGGGGACCAGGAAATACGCACATTCAGGAACTGTCTCAGAATCAGGGTCCTCATGGACACCCACCCTTGGATTGTGTGGAGTCAGCCCCTACTGGGCTGTGACCCCACATCCAATGTGGGGTCACCCATGGGTTGGGGTGGGCCCCTGATGGAGCAGCAGTTCCCGACCCGCATCCCTTGTCACACAGCACTGCTGACTGGAAGCAGTGCTGCTCCTAATGGATGAGCCTGTGGCCGTCTGCACAGGAGATGTGCTCACAGGCTCTGTTGTGCCACAGAGAAACCCTGTGTGGAAGAGGCACATGTCTGTGGCTCTGAGTTAGTCTGTCACCTCCAGACAAGACCTGCACGGCACAGAAGGTAAGGGATCACCTGAATTGTGTGCCATGGTGCTGGTTGGGGACTGAGTCAAACCTTGTCTTTCTCCAGTCCACTGCCATGAAGTGGGAACAGTGCAGAGGTGACTCGGGCTGCTGTGAGAGCAGAGACCTTTGGCCTCTCACTCTGCTTCCCGGTGGAGTGTGGTGTGATGATGTTCCAACTGACTGCAACTGGACAAAGGCTGAGACACCATGCAGTGGGTCGGGACCACATCTTACAGAGGCTGCTGAAACAGGCTCTACTCTAGACTCCGGAGCATGTAGGAGGGAAGAAAATTACCAGATAGTTGCTCTTTATTTCAGTTTCTTATTTCGGGCTATTCTGGTGGTATGCAAGTGCTACTTCTGGCTTTGTGCTGAGGAGTGACCCCCTCTACCCCCCGCCCTAGTCACTGGTGGTGCTCAGGGGATAGTATTCAGTGGTGCTCAGGGGACTGTATTCAGTGCCAGCATTCAAAGAGAGCCAGTGGGTTGCAAGCATCTGCCTCAGCCTTGTGATGTTTTTCTGTCCCTCCCTTTGTTTTTGCTACTTGTTTCATGCTGACCTTTACCCTTTTTATTTTGGTGGGGGTTGGGGCAACACCCAGTGGTACTCAGGGCTTACTCTTGACTTTGCACTTAAGGTCTCTTATGTGGTGCTTGGTATTAAACCTGGGTCATCCGCGTGCAGGGCAAGTGTCCTACCCACTGTAGTATTTCTCCAGCCCTGTTTTATAATCTTTCAATTTTAAGAGTAGAAGTGTTGGGCCAGGAAGATAACTCAAAGGGCTCCAGGGCACGCTTTAAATATGGACTGCCCAGGTCCTCTGGGCACTGCTGGAATGAGCCTTAAGTACACAGCCAGAAGTAAGCCCTGAATAGTGCCACTTGTGACCTAGAAACAAACAAAAACCCCAAACATTTCTGTATGAATAGCACAGGGTTTAAGGGAACCCAGTTCTGCCACTGACACTGTGTATCTCCCTCCCCACACTGAATGTGGAAATGGTAGTCCTGGTACTGCAGAGTCTGAGCAGCACTGTTTTGGCAGGTTTTTGCAGAACCATCAGGCCCAGTTGTGTGAATATTGTGGGAGTGAACCCAAGGCCCCTGAGAATTGCTGGAGAGCCGTGTCCCCCATCCCCCCATTTCTGTACCTGAGTGTCATTTACTTGTCTGACCGTAACTTATTAGGAAATACTGTGTAAATCTATCTAAAAGGGGTTGTTATTGATTGGGTTATCTTTGGTCTTTTTCAGGCTGGAGAAAAAGTCTTTCCAATCTGGAGATGACAGGCCAAGTTGTGCCAAGAAGAACGAGAGTGGGTGGGTGGGGACATTTCCTGGACACCACAACCTCTCTCCCAGGCGGTGCTGATCCTTCATCTGGGTGCATGCCATCGTCAGCGTCGCTATGGAGATGCACTTGGGCTTGGCGGGACTAGCAGCCTCTGGTTCCTTGCGTTTGTCCTCTCGAAGTAAGCTGTGTCCCCTGTGCTCACCAGTGGCTCAGTGTCCCTCAGCTAGTCTTGTCTGAATCCTGGGACACACACAGCAGCCATGTCCGCCTTGAAAGTGACTCTTCTCCATATGTGTCAGTGGTGCCCTTACTGCCCCGTCCAACCTCTCACCATGTGTGGCACAAAACTCAGTGGGGAAGCCAGAGTTGGCCATGCATGTGGTGGGACTGTGCATGGGATCCCTGTAGAGATGTTTTCCAAGTAAATCATGTGTTGGCACATAATCCCTGCTCAATAAATGTTTTTAATATGTGGAGGTTGGTATTTGTCCCATATTTATGCATATATGTTGTTCCTTATAAGCATGGGATCATACATACCATGGGCATTGCTTTCTAAGATGCTTCCATCGACTGGAAGTGTGTTCTAATTTTCCTTCCCCGCCCTTGTTGTTATGTCTAGGTGCCCACTTGGTTTCAGTGCACTGGGGTCACAGGTATGTTGCTGGGGATCACAATGGCAGTGCCACCAGGATATCCCTTGGCATTGTGGGTCAGTATTGGGCATTAAACTTGTGCCCTCACACCTGCAAGGCAGGTGCCCTATTGTTGAGTCATGTGCCTGAACCCTACTTTTCATTGACTTCTAAAATGTACACCCAATCCCACAAATGTTTGAGTATGTGAGTTGCCTCACATGTAACCAGCGCTCAGGCCAAGATGTGGCAATGTGAGAGAGGGCCCAAGTGCTCTGAGACCCAATCCAAGGGTGAGGCCAGACATCTGACTCTAGGTGACTTGTTCTGCTTCTGAACAGTGTTTGAATGAAATTATACATAGTGCAGTTGCTGTAGAGTGAACACCTGTGTCTTCCCCAAATCCATGTAGTGAAACCCACCTGAAATGTGAAGATTTTAGGGACTCTAGGCCCTTGGAGGAGAGTAGGTTAGGAAGGTTGAACTCTCATGATTAACACTGATATCTCAAGCGCAGGAGATACGGCTCCACGGCTGAGCGTGTGCTTTGCATGCAGGGGCCCAGGTTTGGCTATGGCACCGTATGGTTCCATGGGCCCCACTGGGAACAACCCTTGAGCTCTGAGCTGAGAGTTACCCCTGAGAAGTGCTGGGTGTGTTCCTAAAATATCAAAAACAAAAACTGACTCCAGATGGCTCACTGGTCTCTGCTGCTCTTTGACTCCTCTGTGAGGAGACCCTCCTCCCCACCAACTCTGAACTGGAAGCAGAATTACAGTAGATGGGGTTGGTGCCTTGATGTTGGACCATGTAGCCTCTGAGAACTGTTGGTTTTGGTTTTGGTTTGGTTTGGGGCCACAACTGGTGGTGCTAAGGGCTCTTACTCTGTACTCAGGGCTTACTTCTGGCTCTGGGCTAAGGGATGACTCCTGGAAGTCTCAGGGATCCTTAAGGGATGCTGGGGTAGAACCCACATGCAAGGCAAGTAGCCCATCATCTCTACTCCAGCCCCTTGTGATCTATTGCTGAAGTTGCCCAGTCCTTGGTATTTTTGCCTGGTGGCCTGAAGGGTCCAAATTATGCTCAGCAAGGCTGTGCCTGCTGTACATTTCCACCAGGGAACGTCATCCTCCTCAGTGGTAGTTGGGCATTTCCAGTACGACTGATGTCCATGTAAATTTTTTGAAATATTTGACATATGTGCAGCGATGGCACAGCAGTGGGGCATTAGCCTTGCGAGCGGCCAGCCTGGCAGAGCCAGATTCGATTTCTCCACTTCTCTCGAAGAGCCTGGCAAGCTACCGAGAGGTACTTTGCCCACACCGCAAAGCCTAGCAAGCAATCCGTGATGTATTCAATATGCCAAACACAGTAACAAGAAGTCTCACAATGGAGACGTTACTGGGCCCGCTCGAGCAAAATCAATGAACAACAGGAGGACAGTGCTACAGTGCTCACTTGGTACTTTCTGGATCAATCATAATGCTGAGTTATCAAGAAAATACTTAAAAATAATTTATTCCATTTCCATTCATTTTGTAAGGCCATATAACTTAGTAGATGTAAGTCATAATTTTAAAGATTTAGTCTTTGTTCGTTCACTCATTTATTCATGCCAGGAATCAAACGCAGGTCTTATGCATGCAAGACATGCATTCTGCTGCTAAGTCTCATCCTTGATCCCAGAATCCGAAAGCTTTAAAGCAGTCAGAATTTTAAAGACTTTAATTCTACCTTATTAAATTGTTACCTTTTCCTTGTTCTTACCATTACTGTCCTGAAACTGTCCTGCTTCTTACACATGAGTGAATATGTTAAGGCTGTAGAATTCGTTCTATTTTTTTCCCCTAGTAGACCAAGCATTTCAATAATTTTCACTGACCCAAGTTCCTTGTTATAGTGAAAGAGCGCATTAGTTCTCCCAAATTTGTTTACTATAAGCTCTATACTTCATCAGGGTGTAGATAAGTATACTCACTTTTATTTGATGGATAAGTATATCTACTAGCTACTGGAAGATATCTAAATAATACAAGGGTTCAAGACTTTTTGTGTTACAAAGAGCCCAAAATACGCAGGATAGTGCCTGTCTCATATTCATTACTTGGGACATTATGTATGCATACTGAGAGGGATGAAAGCCATTTCTTGAACAAAATCAGACTCAGGATCCTAAAACACAAAATTCACAAATGCCTTGCTTGGCATACAATAGCTACCTTTTGCTAACATAGCATATTGTATGCACTTTTAATCCAAAGATGCATTGCCTCTGGAAATGTTCTGGCCTTTCTCAAAAAATAGGCATAAGGTTCACAGTTAAGCAGAAGCAAACATTTAAAACTTACAAATAGGATGTCACTTTCCAAATTTGTATGGCCTCAAGGATCTTCCTTTTCATGTTTGGAAGCCTGAAGATGTGGTAAAAGTAGACTAAAGAGATGAAAGTACAAATTACATAGAAATAATTTACAAGAGTTCTTCTTAGTTGGTCTACTTTGTCACACCTGGCCCATCTCAAGCGTGTATTTAAAGCAGTTCAGTAAAGACACAATTTTCCTATAAAAGGATATTATATTATACTCAAATTTTGTTAGATCATGCTTTTAAAAGAAGAAAATAACTATAAATGAATTAATCAATTTATTTATATGGATTATGTTTCTGGATTATTCTTCCAGACATGTATTATCTAAAAGCAGATATTCCTATCTCTGTGTTCAGGTATAATATAAAAAGGATTTAAAAAAAATAATTGAATCACCATGATACACAGTTACAAAGCTGTTCGTGATCGAGTTTCTGTCATACAAGATTCCAATACCTTTCCCTTCATGTTCACCCGTGTAGATTTTCCACCACCAATGTCCCTAGTTTCCCACCCACCCCCTCAGCTTGCCTCTAACGCAGACACTTCTCTCTGTCTCTGTCTCTCTCCGATCTCTCCGATCTCTCTCTCTCGGTCTCTCTCCATCTCTGTCTCTCTCCTTTTCCTGTGGTTTGCAATAGTCTGGCGCTCTGGTTTGACTATGGCACTGTGGTTTGCAACACAGGTAATGAAAGGGTACCATGCATATCACATTACCTCCTTTAAGCACTCAGTTCCTGTCCAGAGTGATCATTTCCAACTATTATTATCACAGTGGTTCCTTTCCGGTCCTAACTGCACTCCCCTTCCACCTTGGTACCATGCTTCCTACCATGAAATAGTCCTCCTGGCCTTTCAAGTCACAAAAGACTCACTGTCTTGGGCTGAACAGAGAGTGAGAATTGTGGGTAAAACATTTGCCTTGCGTGGACAGCCAGCCAAATTAAATTCATACTCAGTGTCAAAAACCACCCATAAGACTGACAAATCAACCAATAGCATAAATGTAAATCTGGCAAGCGGGATAAAAAAAAAAAGGGATAAAAGTTTCATCCCCCCCCCAAGATTTTTTTTTTGTTTGCTTGTTTGTTTTGATCCACACCAGGCTATGCATAGGGATCACTCCTGGTGGGGTTTTGGGGATGGGGTACCATATGTGGTACTGGGAGTGAAAACCAGGTCTGTGGCATATCAAGTAAGCATCCTGCATGCTGTACTTTCCCCACACAAATGTTTTTCTTTTGATTTCAGAACAACCAAACCATCCAAATTCCACCCTAAAAACACATCACAATTGAACACAGAATGGCTAATTAGCATTTAAAAAGTTGCCAAGTGCAGGAGAGAGTTAACAGCAGAGAAAGTGATTGTCTTGTATGAGGCCAATCTGGGTTCAATCCCCTGCTTAACATATGGTCTCCAGCCTAAGTCCTAAGTGCAGAGCCAGGAGAAAGACCTGAGCACCGCGCAAGGTGTGGTCCCCAAACATAAACAGAACAAAAGCTTCACTTCTCTAGCCATTAAGGAAATGCAAAATAAAGGATCACTGTTACACTCCCATTCACATACCCACATAAAACCGGCTGAATTCTCTGCTGGTGATGAACACCCATTTGTGCTCAGGGGAGACAGGGTCCTGACTCATGCATATCATGCAGTACTGGGCTGGTTCCGGAGACCTTTGAGCCACGTGCCAAGCCCTGAAAACTGTTTTGCAGGAGGGGGTGGAGTCATGGGGCTCCCACGTGGAGTTCAGAAAGCCTGGGGGGCTTCACCAGTGATTCTCTAACAACCAGACCAGTGGCTCAATGCAAGGTCCCGAGGGTAACATGCTGCTCAGGTTCTGTGATACTGGAGTTACCCGAGCTATTACAAGTACTGTTCAGGGGATGGTGTGGTGCCAGGAATCAAACCCAAGTAGAACCACCCATTGATTGTACCTCGCCCTGCTTCCCTAATAAGTTTTCTAAAAAAGTTTTTTTAAAAACAAAACTGCCTTGAATTTCTTGTTAGGTATGATAGAAAATTGGGGGAGGGGGGGTGGTGGAGGCTGAATTGTACAGCACAAAAGATAGTACAGTGGGTAAGGCACTAGTTACCTTGCATACAGTCAGCTCTGTTCAATCCCCAGCACCCAATATGGTCCTCGAAGGCCCTCCCAAAGTGACCCCTGTGCATACTGGCCAAGTAAATCCTAGGTACCACAGACTGTCGCACAAAACCTGAACCAAAGCAAAACACCCGAATTGAAAAAGATTAGGGAGTTTCTCAAAACCACTTCAGAGAAACTGCTTGGTACTTATAAAAAGTTGAACACCATGACATCTTCTAATTCCAATACTTATTATCCAGTCTTTTAATAGTGCATAATTCCAATCCTTGGTAAAGGATGCATTTTCTCTTAGAGGCATGTTTCAGAGCATCAAGCCACATTATTCTGCAACTAAAACGTGCTCATCAACAGTCGAATGTATGATGCCGTACTTGGGCAATGCCCCATTCAACAGGGAAGAAAGAGCACACCGTCTCCAATACCAGTGAAAAAACAAAAGCAAAGACAGGACACCGCATGCCCTTGGAAGGACCCCATCTCCGTGGCCCCGGGGGTTGAGGCCCAAGGGACATTCCCAGCTGAGACTGGAGGGGGTCTGGAGGACGTGGCCCTGCGAGTAGCGCCTCCTGGCTAGACGCCAGGATCGGGTTCTCAGTGCCAGTTTCTGTCACCCTGGGCTCGTTTCGTCCGTGAAGTTTTACGCCAAGGTGCCCACCGCAGACGCTAAAGCAGGAAAGCCAAAGGAATGACGTTTGGGGCTGGAGTGATGATAGCACAGCGGGTAGGGCGTTTGCCTTGCACGCGGCCAACCTGGGTTCGAATCCCAGCATCCCTTATGATCCCCTAGAAATTACTCCCGCCGGGAGTAACTGCTGAGTGCAAAGCCAGGAAGTAACCCTTGAGCACCGCCGGGTGTGACCCAAAAAGGCAAAAAAAAAAAAAAAAAAAGGAATGATGTTAAATGAATTCCGGCCTGGAGGTCGAGATCTACACCGGAGAGGCCACCACGCGCACGCGCTCCTCCAGCGCCGCTCATCCCCCGCCCACCGGGCGGCACGCGCAGGCGCACAATGAAGCCTGACGCTCATTGGCTGCGACGTGGTGACGCACTTCCGGGAGTGCCGCACGGCTCCGCGTCCCTCAGCCTCCCGGGCCTCCCGCTTCCCGCCACCTGCCGCAGCTGCCGCGTTCCCGCCGAGAGCGCCGTCGGGGTCCGGGTCCGGGGCGCTGAGGCCCCGCCTCGCCGCTGTGCCTCAGGCGGCGCCGCGCCTCGGGCCACCACCCCCACCACCCCCACCGCCGCCTCCGCGGCCGCCGCCATCATGAACATCCGCAACGCGCGCCCCGACGACCTGATGAACATGCAGCACTGCAACCTGCTGTGCCTGCCCGAGAACTACCAGATGAAGTACTACTTCTACCACGGCCTGTCGTGGCCGCAGCTGTCCTACATCGCCGAGGACGAGGGCGGCCAGATCGTGGGCTACGTGCTGGCCAAGATGGAGGAGGACCCCGAGGACGCCCCCCACGGACACATCACCTCGCTGGCCGTCAAGCGCTCGCACCGCCGCCTCGGCCTGGCCCAGAAGCTCATGGACCAGGCCTCGCGGGCCATGATCGAGAACTTCGGCGCCAAGTACGTGTCCCTGCACGTGCGCAAGAGCAACCGGGCGGCGCTGCACCTCTACGCCAACACGCTCAACTTCCAGGTCAGCGAGGTGGAGCCCAAGTACTACGCGGACGGCGAGGACGCCTTCGCCATGCGCCGGGACCTGTCGCCCATGGCGGACGAGCTGCTGCGGCGGCGACTGGAGCCCAGGGAGAAGGGCGGCTGCGCGGGCCCCGGCTGCGGCGGCGGCGACCGGGATGGCACCTCCTAAGAGCCCGCCCCAGGTATCCCCGCGACCGACCCCGGATGGCACCGGCCCCGCCCCGCCCCGGGCACGTGGGAGCCCCGGAGCCGGGTTGGGGAGGTCAGGCTCGTCCCTCGTGGCTTCTTGGCTCGGGAGTGGAGTGTAGCGTGCACAGTGCGTGAATTCCCCATCTGCGAGGAGATGGAAGTCTCTCCCAGCTCCGCCCCCCCACCCCAAAATAATTGCACTCGAATCTCCTCCCGGCTTCGGGGTGGATTGGATGTTGGGGTATCTGCACCACCGTTGAGGGAAAGAAAGGCCCTTTTTATTGACATCGTGGTTGTGCAGAAAGGATCTTAAGAATTCTGGCACGCATCAGTGTGCAATTCTTTATCTTTTCATTTTGGGTTTTTTTTTTTTTTTTTTTGCTTTCGGGGTCACAGCCGGTGAGGCACAGGGGTTGCACGGGGAACATATGGGATGCTGGTTGTCGAAACCGGGTCGGCAGCATGCAAGGCAAAGCGCCCTACCGGCTGTGCTGTGGCTCCAGCTCCTCCTTATTCATTTATTTATTTATTTATTTTCATTTCTCTCTCTCGGGTCATACCTGGCGGTCAGTACTCAGGGCTTACTCCTGGCCCTGTGCTCCCGGGTCACTCCTGGCAGCCTAGGGGTACGGGTATGTGGTGCCACGGGGGCTTGAATCTGAGTTGGCTTCCTTTCTGGGTTGGCTGGATAGTTCCTTACTTGCTGTATTGCTGCATACACCCCCTTTTTAATGGAAGGCTCAACCTAGTCAGCTGCCGTCAGTTGATACTGTTGAAGAGGAACTAGGAGCACGGGAATAATGGATCAGCCTGGCCACCCTTGCAGTGCCTGGTACAGATTAAAGTCGCTAGAAGCAGGCCTGAGTGATAGTACAGCATGCAACAGCAGGCCCAGGCACTTGCCATTTTGCAATTCTTTTTTTTTTTTTTCCTTTCCCCTCTTTTTGTCACATCTGGCGATCAGGGCTTACTCCTGGTCCTGTGCTCCAGGATCACCAGGGTACCATATGTGGTGCCAGAGGGTTGAACCTCGGCACCTTGCTGTAAGGCTAGTGACTTACCTGCTGTAATATATTGCTCCATACCCCCGTTTTGTACCTGTTTTTTTTTTTTTTTTGCTTTTTGGGTCACAGTGATGCACAGGGGTTACTCCTGGCTCATGCACTCAGGAATTACTCCTGGCGGTGCTCAGGGGACCATATGGGATG
>JAOXYA010037442.1:0-12721 GCA_028565675.1 Sorex palustris
TTCAAAAGACGTAAGGAGAGGAGAAAGGCAAAAATATTAATTTACAATACAAGTTTAGTGTGCGAGAAGGATCTGACCTTACAAATTAACAGTTTCTGACTATGGGAAAAGCTGATTAACTGGTTGGGGAAGAGAGCGTAAAGAAGTGGTTACAGATAAACAAAGGAATGGGAGCACTGTGATGGGTGTAACCTGATAAACCTAAGCTCCTTGTGGCAAGGAAGAAAAGGACAAATCGATTGTTATCCTACAATCATCCTAATACTAAAATCAAATAATGTTATCATAATAGAAGCAAAAGCGCAAATCAATATCTTTTATTAATGTGTACATATGGCTGACCCTCCGCCCCTCTCGGAGAGCCCGGCAAGGTACCCAGAGTATCTCGCCCGCAGGGCAAAGCCTGGCAAGCTACCTGTGACCTATTCGATATGCCAAACACAGTAACAATAAAAGTCTCACAATGGAGATGTTACTGGGCCCACTCGAGCAAATCGATGAACAACAGGAGGACAGTGACAGTGAATGTGTACACAAAAACCTCAAAAACACAAGTCCAGCAACATATAAAAAAGATCCTAGGTCTGGGTAAGGCTCTTGCCTTGTATGAATTGTATACGGCCCACCTGGATTCTATCCTTGGTGGCACATATGGTCACCTGAGCACTGTCAGAGTGATCCTTGACCACGGCTAGGTGTGGTTCTGAAAGAAAATGGGATAATGTTTTAATGTTTTAAGAAATGAAATTTATCCAGGAATGCATCTGAAAGTCTATCAAAATAATATCAAGGATTAGTAGCAGAAAGTACAAAAATCAAGTGCAGAAAATGTTCTTCGCAAAATTCAACACTCAGTATTTATAAAAATATTGCAAATATGAAGCAGAGAACCATTTTAAAAGGCAGAGGAAATGAAGAGCATATGCTCAAAATTTCCTACTAAAAGGAGACCATCTGTCCAAGATAAAAACTGTCATTTTGCAGAAAATAAACTTCTAGCCATGAATTTCCACAAATAATACCAATTTAGAGATTGTTCTAGGAGCTTGAATTCCTTTAATAATTAAATTTTTTTCCTGATCAAAGTTGTGATTTTGCTATTCTCAATGCTGCACATAAAATGGTAGGTCAAACCTGCTAATAACTTAAGTAACAAAGATACCGAGTAGAAGTTTAAAAAAAAAAGATAACTTTAATGGGTATGTTGTCAAAGATATTAAAATATTTTAGTGAAACTATACCATTCATCTTCTTCCAATAATCCTTTTTCCAATACTTTGATTAAATCAGTAATCTCTATTGTAAGTGACATTCTAAAATACTATATTCTGAGAAGAAATTTAACTTAAAATTTTTTCAAATACCTACAGTGAAAGTTAAGTTATAGTTGTCACTGGAAGTCTGAATTCGTAAGCTGTGATCTTCATGTGTCTCTTAAGAGACATTACTGAATTCTTCCCATATTATTTCACCAAGCAGTTTGTGGTATAAAAATCTGTTTGAAGGAGAGTTATAATTAAGTAGACTATCTTCGACTGAGTCTCAATCTATGAATATTACTAATAAATAGAAAATAGTTTCAATCAAACTTCGATTGGAAGATGGTTGTATAATAGAGCAGGTACATGCAATATACATATAAGAGTTTGTTAAATATAGATATTTCTTTTGTTGTTTTTGTTGCTGTTGGTTGTTTTTTTGTTTTGTTTTTGGCTACACCCGGCAGTCCTCAGGGGTTATTTCTGGTTCTGCACTCAGGAATTACTCCCGGCTGTCTTTGGGGACTATACAGGACACTGGGGATTGAATTTGAGTTGGCTGAATGCAAGGTAAATTCCCTACAGTTGTACCATCTCTCTGGTTCCAAGTATAGTTATTTCAAAGAATATCAGTTTTCTATAATTTGTAGAAAGATGGAGAACAGTAGAGATTGCTGAACAAGTGGAGGTCAATTCAAATGCTCCAGTGGTGCAGCCTATTTCCATTTTATTGTTTACATTCTTTGAGCTATAACCAAGACAACACACAGCACTGGAAATTATACAATGCTTACTTAAAAAATTAACCTTAGTAAATGACTCACGGTATCTTGAAACATCATTACACCTCATTCCTTCACAGCCGAGTATAACACCAGTGTGGAGGACAGGACTTATGGCCCACCTGGCAACAGGGAGTCACCAGGCTGCATTCCATGCTTCATCACATCCATCCCCTACAAAGAATAGGCCAGACCAAGAACACTGGTTCCACTGGTCTTTGTTCCCTTCTCCCCTTTTCTCACCCAACTTAAAAGTCCCCTAGTCTTTCCCAGGGGTAGGCTCTCCCCCAGCCTCAATCGAGGTTCATAAGAGTTCTGTCTGGGAGCACATCCCAATAAACTTCTCCTATATTTCCTTCACTTTATTCATCTTTGTCCCTCTGTCTGTGCCAGACAGACAGGGTTCTCAAATCTATTAGTGCTGTCTGGGGTGCTGTTGCCAGGAGCAGCTGCACACTGAGATGGGTCCAGAGAGCCATGGGAGGAGGTAGAGGGGAGAGAGGAGAGAGGAGAGAGAGAGAGGGAGGGAGGGAGAGAGAGAGAGAGAGAGAGAGAGAGGGAGAGAGAGAGAGAGAGAGAGAGAGAGAGAGAGAGACTGAGAGAGAGAGAGAGACTGAGAGACAGACAGAGAGACAGAAACAGAGAAAGAGAGAGACAGAGAGATAGAGAGACAGAGACATAGAGTACCAGAGAGAAGGGACAGAAAACAGATTGAGAGAGTGATGCAGTGTGAGTAACTAGAGAGGGCTGGCGGGAGCCTGGAAGAGCAGAGGCACTGTAGCTTCAGAGACAGTAGAGCTGCAGCCAGAGACAGAGCTATGAGCTGCCAAAACTACTTGCAGTGGAAATTTGTTCCTTTAATAATAGCTCCAAGGTCAGGACAGTCCACTCCTAAAACAGTTTTGCCTAGGTTATACAAAGAGGACTACAAAAGTGAGTCCAAGCAGGAAATATCCTACTAGGCTAGAATAGGAGATTCATTGAGGCCTTGACCTCAATGCTATCCATGAAAGGTACTTGCTGATTGTTTATCACCCCAGGGCCAGGGCTATGTAAACACACAGGCCTTTGCTCTTATATCCTCAACTGCTAATTATCCTTAAATAATCTCTTAATGGTCCCCTCCTCACCCCAAGGGAGCCATCCCCTGCAGCCAAAAATCTTCAGAACTCAATCACCTCTCAGCTCACAGCCACTCTCTGTAGGTTCTAAGGAGCCTTATTCATGAGTCCACCAATTCCCGGACATCTTATACTTAACATCATTAATATACCAAGAGAAACTCATCATATTTGATGGGGTTTAAGGTAGAAGGCAACCAATCTTAGGGGAAAATACAGAGTATAGATGTACAGATTTTAGGGTGGTGACACAATCTATACATAAGCACACAAGACCTTTAACAGCTTGTTACTAATCTCTTACAGAAGAGCTTAATATCTCCTGGGTGATATACAACAATCTTCACACACTTTCCTCTAAGAAACATTTTTTGGATCATTTTCACCGGATTATTCATAACAAGCAATTCAAAATAAATTACTTTGGGGTCTTTGGTGGCAGTATGGGGTTCGAGATGGAAATATGGTGGTGGGATGGTATAACAGTGGTGAGATTGGTGTTTGAATATTAAATGTAATCAAATATTGTGAACAACTTTATAAAAATAGCACTGCAATGTAGCACTGTCCTCCTGTTGTTCATTGATTTGCTTGAGCGGGCACCGGTAACGTCTCCATTGTGAGACTTGTTGTTACTGTTTTTGGCATATTTAATATGCCACGGGGAGCTTGCCAGGCTCTGCCATGCAGGTGGATACTCTCAGTAGCTTGCCAGGCTTTCCGAGAGGGACAGAGAAATCGAACCTGGGTCCGCCACGTGCAAGGCAAACACCCTACCTGCTGTGCTATTGCTCCAGCCCTTATAAAAATAAAATGAATTTTTTTAAAAAAGAACCTGTTAACAGAGACAATGACTCACACTTCTGAAGCCAGGGATCCCGGGAGCTAGGGAAGTGGAGCAGAAATTGCATTTACTGATGTATGCAATTATATACATATATATGTAATATATAACTTAATATGAACAATATTATATATCAAGTGCTTAAATAAAGTTTAAAAAAGAGAACAACTGACTTAAAGGGATTTATATTCAGTCTAATCTGAGCTTGCACGCACACACACACACACACACACACACACAAAGTGCTTATCACACAAACAAGATGCCAATATATTATCTCTGATTAAAATTATTGTGATCAAAATTGTTCTAGAATTTATGGCACTTTTTTTTGCACAATACTAAAGTGTAATTATACTCTTTACTACTTAGGAAGAGAGATAAAGAACCAAGAAAATGAGCGAAGAATTAGTAGACAAGGGACTTTGACCTGGGGTTCCGTTCCTGGATAAGGAACACCTTTCTCTGTCTCTCTTTTTTCTTCAGTAAGATGAGGACTGAAGCACTGGTAGGGAAATTCTAAATTTGTGGTAGAGTTGAGGGAAGGGTGAAGGTAGTATACCCAGTGTACCCGAGTAGACAGGTGTGGAATGGAGCCCTGATCTGGGGAAGGCAGAGATTGCTAATTACTCTGCAGGTCTATAGGACTTATAGTTAAACTCAAAGTTCACTAGTAGCCCTGTTTCCTTTTTCAGAGTTGTCTAACTGATGGGAGGAGAAGGCAGTCTTCTGATTGGCACCTTACTTTCAGGGTTGAGCCTCAGGGTTTGGCTTTTTCGGCAGTTTGGGTGGGGCAACAAAAGATTCTTCTTCATTCAAAGACCAGAGGGGCGTCCCAACAGCTCTTTCTCAACCAGTCGCTTACATTTCTTGCTCCAGTCACTCCAAAAGTTCTCATCTGTGTGTTTGGACTCATGCTGAATGGATGAAGGGTCACAGCTAAGGTGGAGTGAGAAGATCCAATGTACCTGGATTCCCAGTGAAGGCGAGAGCCAAGTGAGTAGTTTGGGGAGTCTTGGGGAGGGGGTCAGGATTGAGATGGGGAAGTAGACAAAGAGGGATAAAAGGCATGCAGTCAGCCAGTGCTCCACATGGAAACTGTCATTTGTAATACTGCTCTTTGATATTATTATTTTTTTTAAATAAAACTTTATTTTAACACAATGGTTTACAAAGTTGTTTATAATACAGCTGTTTTGGAATTCAATGTTCCAACACCAAGCCCACCACAAGCGTGACACTCCCTCCAGCATTGTCCCTTACCTCCCTGATATTTTTTAAAATTTATTTTTAATTAAGACACTGATTTACAAAGTTGTTCATAATAGAATTGTTTCAGGCATATACTGTTACTATTCTATTTCTATTACATATACTGTTATTATTATACCACCGGTGTCCCCACAGTCACTGATATTTTATACTCTCATTCCATGGCACATTTTTCAAAGTACTTTCATAACTCATGTGACCTGCACAATATTTCTGTAAGGCAGACTGGATAAGAAGAGAATGCTGGATGAAACCTCAGAAAACTGAGAACACTTTATTTGTTTGATGCTACATGCTTTTTTGGGAAGCAAATTAGGAATTATTGTCTTCATTACAAAGGAGGAGGACTCCACCTCATTACAAAGGAGAATGGAGAGCTTCAAGAATGGAAGATGCTCACAGTCACAAGAAGCAGTCTCCGTTCATAGAAATCTTATTTTACTTGTCTTTGTCACCATAAAATGAGATGTTTTAACATATATGTATATATTTACATATTAACTTTGGAGTCACTGGGAGTGCTCAGATCTTACTCTTAGCTCTGTGCTCAGGAATTATTCATGGTGGTATTTGGAGGACCTATGTGTTGCGGGAATTGACCCTAGGTTGGCCACATTGAAGGCCAGCACCCGAGTGGCTGTACTATTGCACCAGTCTGTATCTATTTTAAACTACATGTAGATAGATAGCTTCAAATTTTGTGAATAAAATTAATTTATTCTCACTAATTAATTATAGTCATGCATCACTTGATATTAGGGAAGCCTTTGAGAAATGTGTCATTAGGTGGTATAACCCTTGAGGTAATGATATATAGTTTACAGTACTTATCCAGATTTGGAGAGGGTAGCCAACTATGTGCCCAGGCTGGATGGTGTAGTGAGCATATTGGGCACGGGCATCACAAATATTACTTCATTGAATACTGAAGCACTTGTAAAAAATGGCATTTGTACATCTAAACATATCTAGGTGTTATAGGCAACAAGATTTGGACACTATCAAATATGTGTGTCATCACTGACTAAAATATTATGTGGTGTGTCACATGATCATGTGGTTACTTGACATTTTCAGCATTTTACCATTTAGTAGTCTATTTTTATTATTGTAATAACATTACATTATACTATTATAATATACTATTATTATAACTATTATTTGTATGTTTCAACTGTATATTGTTGACTCTCTCTATGTGTGTACATACACTAGGTTTCCTGAAAGTCTAGTTCTGTCCTTGACCATATGGTTAGCCCCTTAGTCATGATTTGTCCATTCCCCTTCCTCTTCCTTTCTGGCAATTACTAATTAATTGGTCTTAGAGAACAAATTTTGTTATGGTCTTAGTTTCTGTGGAAAAGGAAGCAGTAACCAATTTTCCATCACTTCTTAGCAAGTTTTGTACTTTGAGTGTTTGATTGAAACCAGTTTTTCTTCCAATTAGGTACTTAATGCATAATGTAGAATACTCTGATACTCCTTTTACTTACTCTGACTTTTTACTTCCCAAACAAAAAACCAGCATTCTCTTTTTTTCTTCTGGTAACTTTTAAACTTTTTAGCTGTGTAATATTTTGGTTTGCTCATCTTTACTAGTATCGTAAAGGTGCTGGGTTTATCCATCTACCAATTTGACTTTTTAAAATTTATTCCTAAGTGTACTAATTCCTAATTTATTCCTAACTATTTACTCCCAGGGCTGGAGCGATAGCACAGCAGTAGGGCGTTTGCCTTGCACGCAGCCAATATAGCCGACCCGAGTTCGATTTCTCCACACCTCTCGGAGAGCGCGGCAAGCTACCGAGAGTATCTCGCCTGCACGGCAGAGCCTGGCAAGCTCCCCGTGACGTATTCGATATGCCAAACACAGTAACAAAAAAGTCTCCAATGGAGACGTTACTGGGCCCGCTCGAGCAAATCGATGAACAGTGGGAGAGCCTTTACCTTTACCTTTACCTTATTTATTTATTTATTTAATTGGGTGGGTCACACCTGGTTACTCCTGAGGTTACTCCTGGCTCTGCACTTAGGAATGACTCCTGACAGTACTGAGGATGGGGGTCGGGGACGAGGGGAGGGTGGGGAGGCATTGTACCACTGGGATGGGAGTGGGAATCGAACCTCAGTCTGCCAGGAGCAAGGAAAATGCGCTATCCAGCTGTACTGTCACTCCACCCCGTTTGTTTATTTTTAAAGTTGATGTTTGAACATCAAGAGAACAAATCCCACAAAGGAGAAGGTTTAAAACAAGAAAGTACAAATGGTCATGATAAGATGATCAGCGTTTTCAATTATGGTGGTGAAACCAACTTGTCTTGGAAATGAAATCAGTTCTTCCCCAACTGCTGGAGGCTGGGACCCTTTGAAGTGAGAGGTTAGGGAGCTAGATGCTGCAAAGGATGGAGGATTAAAGGAAGGAAAGAGAGAAATTGTAAGGAAAAATTATTCCAGTAAGGTTTCACTTCAAAGAATTATCCTAATAAAACAGGAAGAAGAAACATTGAGGCAAAATTTCTATTGATGGACTAGACAAAGGGACATGTTTGAGCGAATTAAGAAGGAAGCTAGATTAAAACTAGACTCGCTATCGTAGTTGTTTTTACTGCTACTTGCTTCTTGGGAACATTTTATAAACTGTATTAAGTCTCAAAGTATCCATCAATCTTAGAGTTCATTTCATGTTTCCATTAATATTTCAGAAAATGAGTCAGTATTTTAAGTGGAAAAATGTATTTGAGTTAATTTTTCAATAAAATGAATGTTCACAGTGTAGGAGGGAAGAAAAAATGCTAACATTTTTACTTAATTTAAACGGGAGAGATGACACTAGTAGATTTGCTAAAAGGTGAGATTTTGCTAAATCAAAATTTTAAAATTGTGATGAGAAGCACATTGCTCAACTGTTGGAGAACACATTTTAAATAGGAAATAACATAGACTTATATATTTTTAAAACACCTGCAACATATTATTCAACTATCCAATGTCAAATAAAATCACTGGATCCCTGTAGCAGTATACCTGTGAAAGAAATTGAGTATAAATTACTAAATTATATTTTTAAAGTTTATATTGTGCACGTGCAAGTAGCATTTTGACATAACAATGTTATTTTCTTGTTCTGGATAATCTTTTTATTTTCTTTCTAAAATTTTCAAGGAATATACTTTCCCCCCATAAGTTTAAGTTTATTATGAAGTTAAGGTTCTGATATTTTAGAATAATTAACTCATGTCTGTAGTGCTTCAAACAATTTATATTGAGTTAAGCAATTCAAATATTTGCAAAATATGTTGAAAAAGAAATTTTTGTTATTCTTATGTTATACACAAGGTGCTTCTTATATACACTACATGGTTATTTCCAGGTCATAGATAATCATATGTAACCTTTTGTAACTCTTCTTTTAGTCCTTTATAGATTTATCTATACACAGCCTCATATTTTCATAATTACCTTGAACGCTAAGCAATTCTCTCTTCTTGGAAATGTCTCTTACAGAGTTTTATAAAATGGTGTTATAAGCCTCATTGGATAACGGAAATAGATTATCTTCCATATGTGGTGTTAGTCTACAATTGTGATTGAGAGGAAAGAGGGGCTAGGTGTGGGGACAGAGAGGAAGTTGGAAATTATGACAGCATATGCTCTTAAAATTAATGAGCATCTACACACTTTTTTCAGGCTCAGATTTGATCTGGACTTTCTAAAGCATGTTAAGTGCTGTTTCTTACTTTAAGAAAAGCCTTTATGGATTCCAAAATAGAAAGATGCTATTTTGAAAGCATGCCTCCAGGACAAGGCAAAGATCTATTACCATTATGACAGATATTGTTGAATACCTTCACTTTTAACCCTGTTTATATACATATTGGCACCTTTAAATCAAAATATTTAAATTTTTAAATTTACATAATAAGAAAGTAAAAGAAATCTTAAAGCTCTTCCTTGGATAGTTGGCATTGACAGTGAATGACGAGACATTTTAGATCTAGGGACTAGAACTTTTTTTTTTTTTTACTGAAAAGGCAGTGTCTTATGGGATATATTGTGAAATAGTAAAACTGAAAATACAATTTCTGAATAAAGAGTAAAGAATGAAAACGGGAATATCTTCTGTGTTTTTCTAAAATACACTATTCACTTCTTTTACAGGTTTGAACAAGACACGAAAACTTCCTATCCCAAGGCAAATATCATTTTATTGTCTATAAAATAGTTCTAGCTTTTTAAATTTATAATTTTTTCTCAACCATTTGCTTTTCAAGTCTCTTTTTTTCTTTAGATGCTCTCTCTCTCTCTCTCTCTCTCTATATATATATATATATGCACTTTTGTGTATATAGACTTGTTATAAGCAATGACATTTTATTGCATATTACAATAAATTCACCTTCAAAAGACTAGTAGAGATCTGGAAAAACTCAACATACTTCTGGCTCTACACAGCAAAGTTCCTACCATCTGTGTTGTGAAGTGAAAGCTCATAGCTCACTAGCAGGAATGAAAACAGCAAAATATTGGGTTTAGATATAAAAATTCCAGCTTTGTAATGACCTTAACTTTAGTCAGTTTCAGTGAGATCCACATTGACCATGGACACACCACACCAAACACACACACACACACACACACACACACACACACACACACATCTATACTCAGTAAGAACCTATAGAGTTGATTCCTGCAGAGAACCCTGAAATTGAATTTGGAGAAACGCTTTTCAAGCTGTAATGAGCCACCTGCCTCCAGCTATAAAATCAAAGTGAATGGAGAGGAAAATGCTGAACAACAAGAGAGAACATTTCTAGATCAAGCTGCAGAGCCTCCACAGACAAGTTTTTCTCTTGTACAATGTCACCAACCTTTGTGGGAAGGTGAGGTTCTACCTTCTTTTAATTTATATCTAATCATTATTTGCAATGTTGTCATATATGTTTTTATGTTTTCAATAAAAACTGAGGATGCATTTTTTATATTTGTGAAGCTCATTAAATTTATCAACTATTAGTTATCAGAGTATCCCTAAGGAGCACAAGAAAAATGGAGAAAGATCCAGAAACTCATACTGAAAGGATTGTGGAACCCCATTTGCATGGGTCATTGGAAAAAACAGAACTTAATTTTGCTAGTCCTGAGTATACTTTTTTGGATAAATTCCCTCACCTTTGGGGGAGGGGGATAGAGAAAAGCAATATACCTGTTCCTTGCTAGAAGCCTCCCCTCATTTTTTCCCAGGTGTAAGTTTCTAGTCTTCTCTCCCTCGACATCCTGTGTGCTTTATTTAACTTTTTAACTCTCCCCATTCTCACACTGAAAATAAACCAACATCTTTTTCATTGATAAGGTGACACTTGAATTTTTAAAAACATATATATGAGTCTTGTCAAATTTGGGAAAAACAATAAAATATTTTATGGAATTTGATTACTTTAAAGTATGTCATGATAAAGGAAATTTCTTTTTATCTATTAATTCCTCTGATCTATAGTATCAATGCCACTGAAAATCGATTCTCAAAGTACAGAAAGAAAATTCACCTCCAGAATTTAAAAAAAAAATTGGTTTTATTCTACACCTTCTATGCAAAGGCAGTTTTCAACTTTTTTCCCATTTACATGTGTTACATTCTGCTTTCCTCTAAAGAAATTGGAAGCTAAAAGAGTGATTAAAAAGGAATTTAAAAGTATATGCATTATGTTCATTTTTTTAATTGAATCATCAAGAGATACACAGTCACAAGCTGTTCTTGATAGGGTTTTAGCATCCAAAGTTGCAGTATCCATTCCTCCACCAGTGTAATTCCCCCCACCAATGTCCCTAGTTTCCCTCCTGCCACTCCATCCCACACCCCCAGCCTGTCTCTATGGCAGTCACTTATTCTCTCTCTCTCTCTCTCTCTCTCTCTCTCTCTCTCTCTCTCTCTCTTTCTCTCACTCACTCACTCGCTCTCGCTCTCACTCTGGCTCTTGCTCTCCTTTTGGGGATTTACAGTTTGCAATACAGATACTGAGAGGTAATCTCATTTGTTCCTTTAACCACTTTCATCCCGCGATTCTTCAGGACTTAAATTTTTATTACTGCGTTTGTTACTGTTTATTAAGGAAAAAAAGGAATGACCTCACCTATGGCATTCCTTTGGAAGATAACTCGTGCAATATGTAGGAGAGAGCAAAAACTTTAAGACACTTAGGTAGTTAGCTATAGGTAATCTGAACTGAGTAGGTGATAACAAACCTCATGAGAGAAGTGAATATAATAGATGTTGTCAAGGAAAACACCAACTGAGCTATGTTTCACTGGTGTGTTTCCTATACATTGAAGTTTTAATAATAAAGTATATGAAAACATACCCACAAAAGAGAAATTATTATTATAGATGAATTAAGAAGCTGCATTTGTGTGTGTGAACAAATGATAAAACTAGTTTTAAGCCACAGAGGTTATTAACATCGGGGTAGTGTTAGTCAGTGCCTTAGCACACTTATAATGCAGACTTGCTTTCATTAATTTTGCAATGGTTGATTAGCCTGAGTGAGATATCCAATTTGGGGTTTGCAAGACTGCAGTATTAAAGAGAGACTGCACAGACATTAAACCCTAAGGGTGTAGAACAGTGAAAACTTGGAACTCATAGACCCAGTCATGTAATTTTCTGAATAAATGCAGATGAGGAAAGGGTTGAACAGGAGGATAAGAGAGAAGGAAAGAAGGGACATATAACTGAGGAACAAAGTTTACAGAGCGTAAGTTATATGACTCTCTAGTGACAAGGACATATGTCTAAAAAAGGTCTTGTGTAACAAACACCAGCAATTTCAAAACAAAAAAAAATCTGCTCCTCTAAATGAAAAAACAAAATGGCTAATTCTTTTCCTGCTTTTCTTTAAAGAATAATACTACATATCCTTCTGTTTCAAGTAAATAAAATACTATCATTTAAACAAATCCAACGACTGTTGTTTTAGAGGGAAGTGGAAAGAACTAATAAAAATCTCAATATTTACATTACATATTTTTCCCAAAGTGACATTTACCAAAAGCACTTTTTGCTAAAATTTTTGTAAGGTGTATGTGTTCATTTTCCAAAACATACCTATATTCTAAATTCTGTTAAAATGTTACTAAACTATTAGTGACCATGCAAATGTTAGATTTTTCTAATAATCTGAGTCACTTTTTAACATAAAAATCTAAAATTACACATATATTTCATTTGGAATATTATTTCCATTATAGCAATGACAGGGACAGTGATAGCATTCAAGAGTCTATGATTTAAAATGATATATGGTGAAGAGATGGTCATTCCATTGAGAGCTAATGGAGCATCAGGAACGAGGCTGTTTCTCATAAACACTGTCTTTGTAAGATTCAGCTGTAGTCCGACCTTTCCACACTCATGGTCAAAGTCGGCCAGCATTTGTGCCGCTTGGC
>JAOXYA010037464.1:0-12720 GCA_028565675.1 Sorex palustris
CAACGTGGAGCCAAAGTTTTCACCCATTTCATGCTTTTTGTGTTCTGATTCTCTCTTTTTTAAATGACCCAATCAATATAAATGAAATAATTATCAGAATCAATAGAAAACCAAAAACCTGCCCATGCCTCATCTGATATAAAATTAATAAAACATATATAAAGCACGTATAGAATTTATCAAGAAAAAATCAACCGCATCTATAATGGGAGTTTTAAACAGATAACATCCTAAAGTAGACTTTGAGGCAGATAACTGAATGAACAAATTCTCCACAGCTCTTATCAGAGAAATGCAAATTAAAACAATAATGAGATATAACCTCATACCAGGGAGAAGGGCACACATCACAAAGAACCAAAACATTCTGTGTTGGCATAGATGTGGGGGAAATGCAATCCTTATTCTCTGCTGATTGGAATTTATCAAAGGGATAGACCTCTTTGGAAAAATCTTGAATACTTCCCAATATATGTAGACTTGACCTTCCATATGACGCAGAAATTCCACTGTTTGTATCGACCCCAAAGGACCCAAAACACTAATTTAGAAATGTATTTGCATGACTATGTTTGCTGCATCACAATATTGCATTTATAATAGCCAAATATGAAACAAACGGAGTTTTTGAGAAGAGAAACTTGGACGAAATACAGTACATCTACATAATGGAATACTATGTGGCCACTAGGGAAAATGAAATCATGAAATTCGCTTATAAATGGATGGACCTGGATATTTCAGGCTGAGTGAAATGTCTCAGAAGGAAAGGGATAGACATAGAATAATTGCACTCTTCGTGGGATTTATACTTTTCTAAGAGATTAATATTAAGTGCCAGGATACACAGGGACCTTAAATGACTAGTCAAGAGTTGGAAGATTTCTTCAAGTGTGTGTGTGTGATGAGGGAGAGAGAAGGATCAATATGACAGGAATAGGTAGATATGGTCACTCTGGACAAGAACTGAGTGTTGAAAGTATGAAAAGGGATATACATGATAACCTTTCAGTGTGTATTGCAATCCATAGACCAGAGAGAGTGAGCAAGCAAGCAAGAGAGAGACCGAGAGAGGAAGAAAGAAAGAGAGAGAGAACCCATACAGATCTTAGAGATCAATAAAGAAGAATGATGGCTCACATGATGATGACCAGATTCTGTGTTTGGACTGTCCTTCTTGTCACAATCCTGTGCCATCTCTGTCTCTGTCTCTCTTCCTTTCTCTATCTCCCCACTCTCTCTCACCCTCCTTGCATTTTTGTAGCACTGTAGCACTGTCCTCCCATTGTTCATCATTTTGCTCGAGTGGGCACCAGTAACGTCTCCATTGTGAGAATTGTTGTTACTGATTTTGGAATATCAAACACGCCACGAGGAGCTTGCCAGGCTTTGCCATTTGAACGGGATACTCTCGGTAGCTTGCTGGGCTCTCCAAGAGGGGCAAAGGAATCGAACACATTTGACTGCATGCAAGGCAAACGCCCTACCAGCTGTGCTATCGCTACAGTTAATTTTGTAAGTAAATTTATTTAGATAATAGATTTACTTCTCTCTATCTTCCTTTTCTAGTATCACAGGGAGACAGAAAGTGAATCTCACTTGTTCAGGTTTTCATTTGTTCAGGTTTTCATGTGTGCTGGGTGGGAAGATATTTTCAAGGCTTCTAACATGTCTGACCATCAGGACTCAAGGACTTTTTTCCATTTGGAGAAGCCCCCATTCTCTCATGAACACAGCTCTCTCTTTCTTTCCCCTTGCATACCTCTAAGTAAATATCTTTAAATAATACTATTCTTTATCATTAAAAAATCAGAGTTCAAATCATATGTTCCATAAAACTTTATTAATTTTATTCTAATCATTTCTTATTTACTTATATTTGCTCCACAAATATTGCTATAGAATAAACTTGTTGGGAGCTATGTTAGACTCATGCTTGCTTTTTGAAAAAGTCTTCTTAGCAAAGCAAATTTAATATAATTTTTGTTTATCTTAAAATCTTTACTTAAATATTTAGCTCCTTGTTTATTTTGTAGCTATTACTATTTTTATTATTTTTATTTGAGTGAATTGAATAAGTATTGTATCACTTTAACATAATCTCAGAAAAAAACTCAGTTTCACCTTTTAATATATATACTTGTATGCTAGTGCAGTCCGATGGCATATTGGGGGTTATTTCAGAGTCAGGGGAATGAGGACCGTACACTAGATGCGACAGGGATGAATGGAGATGTTATTTGCGCCTGCTAGGGCAATTCGATGAACAAAAAGATGACAGTGATACAGTGATATATATAATTACTGGCAAATCAAGTAGTTATATTTTTTTCTCAGGGATACATAGACCTGAACGATTCCTGAGTGCAAGCCAGGGGAAAGTCTTCAGAATGCCTGGTGTGGCTCAATACTGAACCAAAAGGGCCATACAAATATGATTCATGAACAGGCCTCCTGAAGTGAACAGCCAGGACTCAATCCTGTGTTAGAGACATGACAAGTTAACGCACCTGTGAGCCCAGAGTCTCTACCTGCATAGAGGGACTGGGCTGATGGGAGTGCCAAGTTCCTAGAGCACCCAGTGCAGGCTAGAAAGGGTGCAGAGATGGAAGAAATGGATGCAGATATGCAGAAATCTTTCGGAGCAGGATTTCCTTCTTCCTTAAAACTAAATTTTGCTTTCTCAGAAAAACAGAAATTAAAATCAGTATAGGACACAAAGGTGAAATTGTGCATATTTATCTTGAGGATAAAACACTTAACATATTGATAAGCAGTAAAACCTGTATGCAGGGAGTGTTTCTGGACTTCTTAATATCACCCATGGAAACCACAAGGGCATTAGGATGGTGTTGTAGTCTCACTGCGGCATCCCTTGGGGAGTTACAGGGTCCCAGAAATAACCTCAGAGCCCAGGTGTGTCCAGATATCTTCAGGGCATACAGATGTGGGGGCCCTAAGGGGAAGATCCTGAAAGGGCTTGGCCCTCTGGAGGGGGAGCTCTGCATGCACAGAGTCCTGGGACAGGGCAGGGTCTCATCTTCTCAAACAAGGATCAGACCGTGGACCTCTTCACTCCCCTTGAGGATGGACCTGGTGGCTTCCACCAGCCCCTTCTCAGGTTGGACCTGGCCTTCAGTTATGAATTCCCCCTCCTCATGAATATGCAAATTACACGAGGGACACTGAGTTAAATACAGATGTATCTGTGTCCTGACAACCTCACACAGCCGGCACACCCAAACCTTCAGAATCCCCTGAGTGCACGGTCCCCACCATGGACTGGACCTGGAGAATTCTCTTCCTGGTGGCAGTGGCTGCAGGTAAGCATCCTAGTTCCTTGGGCTGAGGGAATGGGACCAGTCAAGCGGAGTCCACCCCCACCTGTCTGCTGTACACAGGTGTGAACTCCCGGGTACAGCTGGTGCAGTCGGAGGCTGAGGTGGGAAAGCCTGGGACACCAGTGAAGATCTCCTGCAAGGTATCTGTCTGGATACACCTTCATCGAATACTATATGCACTGCATGAGGCAGGCCCAGGGACAAGGGCTCGAATGGATGGGATACGTATACCCCAATAGTGGTGGTACAATCTACGCACCGACGTTCCAGGGCAGACTCACAATCACTGCAGATAAGTCAAAGTACACAGCCTACATGGAACTGAGCAGGCTGAGCACCGAGGACATGGCCCTGTGTTACTGTGTGAGTGACTCAGTGTGACAATCACATCCTGAGTGTGTCAGAAAACTGAAGGGGAGGCAGCTGTGCTGGGTAAGGAGATGACAGGGACCTGATCCTCCTGACTTCCTCCTCAGAGAGTCAGGGTCTGAGACACAGTATGGGGATCACAGGATCAGGCCTCATCTGAGGGAAAGGCTCAGGATCTCTCTGTCCTTCAAAAACAGCCAAGAGGAAGATGGCTTCTCTTGAGAACACCTGGTGTCACTCATCTTTTCTTCTAGGAATCTGTGTGGAGCGCCCCAGATGGTACAGGAAGAACCACATGGAAGTTTGGGCTGGTATCATTGTAGGTTCCTGAACTGTAGGTCTATGCATGGCAGACTCCCAATGTTATAGATTTTGTTTTAAATTCTGTGTCTCTGCAAGAAATCCTTTTCTCTGAGACAAAATCCTGCTGATGGCCCCGTGCCTCTTCTGGAGTTTCTGTGGAGCCCTACCCATCTGTGCATGTTTGTATGTCCATATTCCTGAGCTGGAATCCTGCCATGGACAGTGGAGGAGATGATCCTCTATGAAAGGGGCCATGGTCACATTTGTCCTATCGTGTGGTGGTAAGGAAAAGGTCAGGGTCAGAATCTGTGTAGACTTGATGTTGGGGCATCTAAGCCCAGTTCAGGGGCGCGTCGTGATCCAAGCACAGACACACTGTCTGGGGTGTGCCCAGGAGTTGTGGCAGTAGCATGAACCATCAGACAGGTTCTAGAGCGAGGCCTCAGGGGCTTTTCCCTCCACCCCAGGGTAATGAATCCCATTTGAGTTTACCTGGGTCTGACCTCAACAATTGACCAATATTCCTGGGGAATATATGGTATTGAGTGAGACATTAGTTTTATGCATGCCTTGCAATCGGGAATAAATAATCAAAATTTATCATTTTCTCTCAATTGATATCGAGGACATATATCCAATGACTATATCCATGCAGAAAAGTACACACTAGACAGCATGAATATGTGATGGGCTATCATTCATGCCACCATATATTACTGGGAATATATGTGCTTCTGTCGTTGGACTATGACCATTTCTTCTTATGCAGAATCCAAGATTCATATCTGCACTTTGAAAACTGTTACCAAATTTATCAAAATGGTCAATTTACAAAAAGTGAGGAAAATCCTTCCCAATGACAAGAAAAATACTCATACTGATTGAGAGTATTTTCAATCCCTCCCCGAGGTGAACATTGAACATATATGAATCAGGACAGCCCTTCAATTCCTGAAATCACGATGAGCACAATATGGGCGAGAGTTCTGAACGAGGTCAGTGCAGAGCACAGAAGCAGGGGCCCGACATGAAGGCCAGCCTGGACTGTCAATGTGATAGAGCAGAAAGACGCAGATAGATTCCTGGGACAGGGCAGTCCAGAAATCAGACCTCGAGGTCTGTTCTCAATGCACCCTTCCTACCTCTATACAGAGTAGGCGCCTGGATGGGGCTCCTTGGTGACTGAACTGCTACCTACAGTTTTGGAGTGTCAGACTGTCCTCAGTCTCCCTATTGTCCTCTGTGTGTAGTGACAACTCCAAGTGACGCCTGGTAATGCCACCTTTCTCAATTCACCATGCACTCTCCTAATGTAACACACTTCCAACTGAATCCACAAAGTCTGGAACATTGCTCTGAAGACATTTTACTCATAAATTTCACATACATGAGGAACACTGGAAAGAGTCCTAATCCTGTCTACCTACTGTGAGCCTTACCGTGCTTACTGAATTGAAAATCACTCAATTTTCTCCAATATAGGAAAAAACTGGAGAATATTATGCTGAGTGAATGAGTCAGAAGAAAATGGAGAGATACAGAATGATCTGTCTCATGATATGGAGCTTGAAGGATATACAGCAAGGTAGCAACAAGGGCTAAGAGTTGTGCAATAGGAGAACTGATCCTCACATTTGAGTATTTTTTGGGGAAGGGACTTTAACTATGACTTCAGTTACTGAATTCTCACAAAATCCTATTCCCTGAGCTCCAAGAATTGAACCTGTTTCAATCTCCCAGACTCTGCATCAAGTGCCAAAGGCACAGAATGGTTGTCCCAGCTGCACACAGCCAGGGCACTGGGACAGGAATTTCTCCCTTGTAGACAGAAGTGTGGGGGAGTCTTCCAGCCCTGACCCAGGCCTAACCATCCACCCGTGTTCTGGGACAGACAGGACCTTCAGTTCCCCTCATTCAGTCTCTAGAGGAGACTTTCAGTTTCCTGTTTGGGGGAGGCTCAAGGCACACAGGCTCCTGTGTTCAACATTTGCACAGGGGACCCTTAGGTCACACTTGAAATAGCAGAAAGAAAGGAAATGTTTTGGCTAACACTGGGGGCATGTTTTTAACCCTTTCCAGATTTTCAGGAAAATCCTGTCCTCTCAAACGTATTGAGTTAAAAAAATCCCCGATAGTTTGATCCATGTCCTGTCTTCCCTATTGAGATTTCAGCATGAAATGAGGAGCATCTCACTAGGAGTGGAGAAACATACCCCTTGCAGAGGCCATTGATCAAATGCATGGACCCCCGTCTGCATGTAGTTGTCTCATAATTACAGGGACTCTGGGAACAAGGAGTTGGCCCATCTGTCTTGGTCAGTAGATGCTCAAAGATTTTTAAGTGCAGAGTGGCTGAGACATAGTCGCCCACATGGGCCCTAGACCCTTAGTCATATGACAGAGTTTATTGGGAGAGCAATGGCCCATAGAGGCTGAGGTAAGATGCCTGTGTGCACTAAGGAGCAAGTGGCAAAGACAGCAGGGGATTGTTGTGACTGGAAGAAGCTTCTGGAGCACTGGACTTGATGCTCTGAGGCAGAGGCAAGGTTGAAGTATTGCTGACACCAGAGATGTCTCTCTCCCAAGTCTCGAGCCATTGGGCACCAGCAAATCAAGGCCCATTAATTTACATTATTCTTAGAAATGTCAGAGAAGTTGGGCCTGGGGAACTCTCTACAGGTCAATTGTCCTCTAGTGATCAAGGGGCTGTGCCAGGGAGAACTCCACACCTCCAGGAATCTGGGTTGGCCATGTGCAACATAATTGCCTTACACTGTACTATCTCTCAGCCCTTGTTAGTTTTTTCGTGTTGCTTGTGCCACTTTGCTCTGCTCCTGGTTCTGTGCTCAAGGATCACTACTGATGGACACATGTGAAACCATCTGAAGGGCAGGGAATCAATCTGATGAACCACATGCAGGGGAGGAACTTTCCCCTTTACTGCCTCTGCATCTCTACTTACAGTGACGATCCTGGTGAACAGGGACCAACTGTGAGATGCTGTGAGTACGAACAGACAGACAGTCTGAACAGAGAAAGGGTGTTGCTCAGGGAACTGACTCCATAGTGGTCTGAGAGCTCCAAATGCCCAACACTTTGATAGTCAGTACTTAGAACCATGAATCTCAGGAGATGACATTCTTAGGTCAGTTTTCTAGCTTTGTCTGAGCTTAGCTCTTACACATACGAGGTTCTTACATAATCAGTACAAATACCTTTAACCATAAAGGTGTTTCCTCTGAAACAATATACAAAAACAGCAGCTACATGGACTTGCTCCAGTGGGTTTCCAGACATCAGGGCCCTGTTTCCTGGCCATTCTTCCTTTCTCCTGATTCTAGCATAACCCTTGGCTTACCGTGACAGGTATGCATGACAAAATGGATTCCTTTTGTCTAGATAGTGGGACCAACTCTTAAAGTGTATTTTTGCACATTGTAAAAAGCGTTTAAGCTTTTATGTTTCATAGCACAGAGGGTAGGGTATTTGCCTTGCAAGCGGCCAACATGGCTGACCCGAGTTCGATTCCTCCGCCCCTCTCAGAGAGCCCAGCAAACTACTGAGAATATCTCGCCCACACGGCAAAGCCTGGCAAGTTACCTGTGATGTATTCAATATGTCAAACACAGTAACAATTGTCACAATGGAGACATTACTGAGCCCACTGGAGCAAATTGATGAACAACAGGAGGACAAAGATCCAGTGACAGTGATTATGTCATTAAATACAAGTAATAACACTCACATAACTGGATTTGTATAAAAAATTAAAGAATATGAATTAAATTGTTTGTCATGTAATAATTGCATGCTGGAATACCAGTTTCTGAAACTTCTCATGGTCACGGGCACCCCCCCCCCAGCCCCTCACCTGCTCTGGAGGAGTCCTCCTTCTCTCTCCAAGTTCAACGAGAACTTTTTAGAGAGAAGGAGGACATGCAAATATGGCCTTCTCCACAGTAATGAAAACAGCCCGGCCCAGCTTCAGCTCCAGGAGAGAAGTCAGTTTAGGGATTGCCAGGGGCTCCATTCTGACTCACATAGAACCAACATGGTGTGTGGGCTGAGCTGGCTTCTCCTGGTGACTTTGTTAGGAGTTAACTCATGGGCAACGGAGACACGAATCATGGGAGAGATGGGAGAGGCAGATACTCTGTGTGAAGAGTTTCCTGACCAGGATGTCTTTATTATTACAGGAGCCCAGTGTGAGGAGCAGCTGGTGGAGTCTGGGGGAGACGTGGTACAGCCCGGGGGGTCCCTGACACTCTCTTGTGCAGCCTCTGGATTCAATGTTGGCAACTACTATATGAGCTGGGTCCGCCAGGCTCCAAGGAAGGGTCTAGAGTGGGTCTCATACGTAGTACTGGTGGTAATACATACTATGCGGACTCTGTGAAGGGCTGATTCACCATCTCCAGAGACAACAGCAAGAACATGCTCTCTCTGCAAATGAGCCGCCTGAGGGTGGAGAACACGGCCCTGTACTATTGTGAGGGACACAGTAAGGGGAAGGCCCTGTGGGCAGGAGAAAGCAGGGTGAGCTTCAGGGGTGCAGGCCTCCAGGAAGCTCTGAGGACTCTCCCCTGAGGAAAAGTTGCCCATTGCCAGATGAATCATCTTTCTGTGGAGATCAGGCTTGACATGCCCCTCAGCTCTAAAATGATCCCATGGACACCTCGTCCTGTGGGTTGTTGCTCTGAGTCCTCCATCCCCACTCTGGGCAGGACAGACTCTCTTACACTCTCTGCCTCATGATGGAAGTTTCCAATAATGGGACCATGACTTGCCTGGGGCCTGAGGGGCACATTATTCTCTTGTACAAATTAAAATAACTCTGTGGAGATTATCATGGTTTTCTGGTACGATTCGCTTGGTCAAAAAGAGGAATCCTCGTGTTCACTCAGCTCTGAGCTGGCTCCTTCTTTGTGCTCTCAGACACACACTCTGTGCCCACTGACTTATACGCTCTGACCTTCACTCAGCTCATACGAAGTTTATACCTGGGAGTCCTGCTTGACCTTGCTTCCTAATCCACTCTCCAGATGGACATTCAAATTTTCCCATTAACCTCTACACCCCTTGGCCATTGTAGTGGACAAACAAGGTCCCGTGACACATGCTGTTCTGACCCCTCCTCAGTAAGACAAGAGGCAGATCTGATAGCAACCCTCAACCGAAACTCTGGGAGTCATGGGGCCCCACAGCAGCTCTGGGTGAATCATGATACAGGCTTCCAGCACCCACAGAGAGACGCCCTGAGCCATGGGACCAGCTGCCTCTCCTCAGGGAGTCTGACTCTCTCAGGACTGGGCTCCTCATACTGTATCTCCATCAGTCACTCAAGGCCATGGGCTCAGATCTCAGACTGCTCAGTAATATGTAGATTATTCCTAGAGGGGGTTTCATGGTGCCCCTCAGGGTCACAGGGTATCACCGACAATGTGAGAATTTCATATCCCACCTGGGATCCTTGTTCCCTTGTCCGTGTTCTGGGCCCTGTAGCACCTGCTCAGGTGACAGAGCCTTAAAAGTTCTCCCCTCGGCCCCACACCTGATAGGTGGAACTAGGAGTGGAACCGTGCAGGGTGTATAGGCATGGAATTGTTTGTGGCCATATGCTATCCTCTCCCTTACACACGACCCTCGTTTACAAAACCACTATGAGAAAGGGGTTCTTACTCCTGAGGAGTACTTTGGTCACCAAAGAGGGTTTCTGTGCACAGACAGGTTAGTCAAGGCTCTACTCTTAGCAATTACTCCTAGTGGGGTTTGGGGGACTATATGGGATGCTGGGGATCAAACCGAGGTGGCCGTGTATAAGGCAAGCACAGTACCCCTTGTTTTATCACTTCAGCCCCTCTGACTTGATATTTCTTCTCCATCACACCTGAAACTCTTTGACAACAGCTCTTTTATGCAAACCATGTACAAAGTTACAATCATTATATGCACCAATTCCACTGCTGTGTTTATCCCCACACTCCCACGCGATCCTCAGACACAGGCCTGGTGCCCCAAAGTCCTCTCAATTCTGAACCTCTTCTTGGACACAACAACACAATCCCAAGTTCCATCTCAGTGTGGGAAGGTCCCACAAGCTTCCCCTGTGCTTCTGACCAACATGCACTGGGCAGAGGCTCGCGGCTTCACCCTCTGTCACATTACTGCGAAAGACTTACTCTCACATCTTAGAAAATGTTTCCCCCTGACAATTGCTAATATATTTTCAAAAAATAGATCTAAAGATGAGCCATATGGAAGAGATGCACAGGGCAAAGAGTGAAGAAGGACCCGGAGCATCGGTGTTCTCCCTGAGTCCCCACTCTCCTGGCAACTCCATATACACCACACGCCAGATCCCAGGGACCCTCCTTTCACTGAGGCTTTATACAGAAAACCATTGCAGATGTGACTCTTGATGAATTTCTCCTTGTGGATAACCCTCAAATTCTGGTCTGCCCTCCCAAGACAGAGAAACTTGGGTATTAGAATATACATTCCTCCCCCCCTCACATGGTGACAACAATAGACAGTTCTCCTGTTCTGGTGACCTTCCAGAAGACTCCTCTTTAAAATCACAAGTGGACTCTTGTTCTTCTTGTAGAAAACTTGAAGAGCCTTAAAGATTCAATATCAATCACTTGATCACTTGACATCCTATTACTCAACAATTTGCTCTAGCAGGCGCCAGTAATTTCTCCATTCGTCCCTGTCGTGTTCTAGTGTAGCTCAATGGCGTCTGTTCATTCTTGGAACACAAAAAGCCTCAAACCAATCATTCAGGGTTTTGACAAAGAAGTCTGACCATCTCATACATGGGTGGCAACACGTTCTTTTGAAGTCCCATGGATCCAGTCGGTAATGGCACTAGTCCAGCAGACATCTCCAAATCTCATTACGTGTCCAGCCCATCTGATTTTCAACTCCTTGGCAAATAAGATAGCACCTCTGATGCTTGATCATCAATGGAGGTCTGAAATCTGGATTTTTTCTCTCATTTGAGTGAAACTTTATACTCCAAGCATAGCTCTTTCCATTCCTCTTTGGGAGACCTAAATAGTGTTCTCATCTTTTCAGAGGGCCCAGGTCTCTGAGACATACGTTAATGCAGGAAGAACATTGGACTCAAAGAGATGTGGCCGGAGCTGGAGGATCTTCATCCTCTTAGTTATTTTTTCAACACGTTCCAGACCACTCTCTTCCTCCTGTGAAACTCAGGTGCCAGGTCATTCGTCATGTTGACTTCTCGACCTAGGTACACAAAACTGTTGCAATCAGAGATGGTCGTTCCACTGAGAGAGAATGGAAGGTCAGGAATGAGACCATTTTACATAAACACTGTCTTCGTGATATTCAGCTGTAGTCCGACCTTTCCACACTCATGGTCAAAGTTGGTTAGCATTTGTGCCGCTTGGCTGATGTTTGGTGATATTAGAACAATATCATCAGAAAAGCGGAGGTGGTGTAGTTGCCAATCGTCAATCTTCATTCCCATTCCTTCCCATTCCAGTCGTCGCATGATGTTCTTGAAAGTGGCACTGAAGAGTTTTGGTGAAATGATATCACCCTGCCTAACCCCTCTCTTAACATGGATGATCACTTCTATGTAGAATGGTGAGATCCTTGTAGTTAATCTGTAATACAGTTCTATGAAGGATCCTGATGTATTCAGTTTGGACGCCCTTTTGTCTAGGGCTTCAATGACTGCTTCAGTCTCAACAGAATCAAAGGCCTTTTTTAGATCGATGAACGTTAGACAGAGTGGCATCTTGAACTACCAAGAAACCTCAATGAACTTGGTTATCATGTGGATCTGGTCGATCGTGCTAATCCTGGCTTGCTCGCATGGTTGTCCTTCATCTAGTGTTCTGCCAATCCTATTCAGGATAACTTGAGTGAACAGCTTGTAGATGACAGACAATATGCATATCAGGCCATAGTTGCCAATGTCGTGGATGTCTCCCTTCTTGTACAGTAGTATAAACATGTTAGTTTTCCACTGGGACGAAGCATTGCATTCAGACAGGTAACATGTGAAGAGCCAAGCCAGTGCATTGATGAGTACTGTCGGCAGGTTCTTCAGGTGTTCGAGTCTGACATTGTCTGGACCAGGTGCCATTTACTTCTTTACTGACGAAATGGCATGTTGGATTTTAGAAGGGAAAACTTTGGGAACAGATATATCCATCCTGTGGAATTTGGTATGTGGGCAGGTGGACATGGCTATCGAAGAGATCCTAGTAGAAGTCATGGATAATCTTCTTCATTGCCCTTCGGGAAGATGTGATAGATCCATTAAGACATGAGAGGACAGTCATCTTCGTCTTGTAGTTGGCAAAGAACAGGCGGGCATTGCAAATGCTTTTCTTGGCTTCTGCCACATCTGCTAACACTGCTGCTCTTCTCTCCTTGAGGTCTTCCTTGATTGCTTTTTTGCACTACTTTGCAAGCTTGGACATTTGCTTGCAGTTGCCTGAGGCTTGCGCCAAGCCACGTTGGTGAATGAGCTCTAGAGTCTTTGAAGACAGGCATCTTTTTATGGCTATCTCTCTCTCGGTGTTTCTAGCACAATCATGGAGGTGCTGAACCAGTCGATCGTATTCCTCCTCAATGTTGTCAACAACGGCATCTTCCCATGTTGCCACGATAGTACCAAAGAACTCTCAATTGGTGGTCGTTCTCAGAGTTCTCTTCTTAAACTTTGCAG
>JAOXYA010037496.1:0-12718 GCA_028565675.1 Sorex palustris
TGGCGGTGCTCGGGGGACCATATGGGATGCTGGGAATCGAACCCAGGTCGGCCGCGTGCAAGGCAAACGCCCTACCCGCTAAGCTATCGCTCCAGCCCCTGGGGTTCCTCTTTTCTCTCTTCTCTTGGGGGCGGGATGCAGCCCCTCCCCCCTGCTCCTGGCCCAGCACCCCCCTCCCCGAACTAGCTGAGGAGGTGAACCTGGGTGCCCAGGCAGGGGATGGAGGTGCTGATTTCAGGGGGCTCACTCTCCAGACTTCAGCAGGGGATCCGGGGGAGACCCCAGAAAGTTCTCGAGTGAGTTGAGACCCCTTTTCTCCCCCCCTGCTTCCGGGAAAAGCCTTCTTTGGGAGCGGGGTCTGTTTCCTGGGTGATCTGAGCAGAGCCACGACCCTGTTGCTGGCGGGTGCCCGTGGCTGGCCAGGTTTTCACCTGAGGATGCAGCGGCACCCCCAAATGGTCCACGTGGGTTTATGGTCAAGGGACTGGGCGAGGAGCCCGAGGAGCCAGCTGGCAAGCAGGGCTGAACCCTGGCTGCGATGGAATCACAATCCAGTGCTCCCCTGCAGGGGAGGCCAGGCCGCTGTGTGGTCCCCTTTCTCTCCAGGTTTGAGCGGGGTTGGGGGCAAGCTGAGGTGGGCAGCAGGCTGTGGTGGAAAGGGAACCAGGGGTTGAGTGTCTGTGACCCCAATCACAGAGTGCCCTGGACCCCAGTGGCAGACAGAGCTTGAGGCTATGTCCAGGGACACTGAGGCTGCTGGGCTCGCTCCCAAGGTAGAAGGGAACCTCCACCCGGCCCCCCTCTGGTGAAGATTCCAGAAAGAAAAATCTCAGGGGGTCCACCCATGGCCTCAGAGGTGGATCCAAGTCATGCCCCACTCTGACCAGGAGTGGCTGTACCCCCGTGGTCCACTCCTGAAAACCATCCCTGCTCCGGCTGGACCAAGTGGCCTTGGGTGAGTCACTGTACCCCAGAGCCTCTGAGTCCTCGTGTGGGGTCCAGTTTGTGGGCAGTGTCGCCCCCAGAGCCCAGGAGGTGGCTGAGGGGGACGGGGCCTTGGGGACTGTGTTAAGTCCACAGCACGCGGGGGCTATAGGGGGGCCCAGAAAAATGGCTCTGGGGGCACAGGAGAGCCGGGAGGGCAAAGGAGGGGACCAGTGGGGGTGCTACTGGGCCACCTAGGTGAGGAAGTGAGGGGGACCTGGGGGGCGGTGGAGGAGATGGAATGATCTAGAGAGCCAAGGGAGGGGGTGGCCATCTCTGAATGGGGCTCGGAGGAGGCCCCTGGCCCATCCTACAGTGCCAGCCTCTGACCACCCAGGTCTCACCACCCGGATCCACCAGCCACCCTCCCTCCCCCCCCCCCGACCGCCTCTCTCCCTCCTCCCAGCTGCTCGGTGCTCACTCAGTGCTCCACCCGTTCATGACTGCTCCTCCCCAGCGCCTGTCCCATGAGGAGAGGTGCAGCTTCCTCTCTGTCAGAGCCTAAGCAAAGGTGAGTGAGTGAGTGAATAAGTGAATGCGTGAGTGAATGCGTGAGTGAGTGAATGAGTGAGAATGAGTGTCTGATGTGGCGATGTGTAAGGGAGTGAATGAATGAGTGAATGAGTGCATGAGAGAATGAATGAGTGAGTGAATGAGTGAGTGAAGGGATGGGTGGGTGAAGAGAGCTGAGTGGATGAATGAATGGATGATGCATGAGTGAATGAATGAGATGGTTCGGCAGGGAGTGAATGAATGAGAGGAACTTAGTGAGTGAGGGAATGAATGGGTGAGAGTGGGTGACCCCCCCAGGAAGGATGTTGAACTATTGTGAGCCTGAACCCCAATCATGAATAACTGTAATTTCACACGGTGACTAAATAAAAATAAAATAAAATGACACCCAGCCCCCTTGTTTCTGGACAGTCGCTTCTTGGCCCTCCTTCGCGGGGGTGTGGCTACCGAGAGAGGCCGAAGGGGCAAGTGGCTGCCCTTCTCGGGGCTTGAGAGGAGCAGGGCCCGGGGTCCCCCCAGCGCTGGGTGAGGCAAGGGAGACCTCATCTCTGCCTGGGCCGCCCCTTCGAAGAACTGCGATCTCCTGTTTCCCACATCCTGTGTGACCATCCCAACCCCCAGCTGGGACTGCTGAGGTCAGAGCACAGAAAGGGCAGGTGTCCCCACTTTTACGACCCAGGGGAGCCCAGGGGCCCCATTGCTGAAACCAACCCCTGTCCTTCACCTAGAAGCAGAACACTGTGGGGCCTGGGCAGACTCCTGCACCTGGGGCCTCGCCTTGCCCATCTGTGCAATGGGGTGAGCGAGGACCTCCCACAGGCCTAGCAGAAGCCTCTGGAGGCCTCGGAAAGGACCCCTCATCAGCAGCCCATCACAGTATCCCGGCTCCTGCCCTGAGGGGTGAGGAAGCCCACATGGACAGAGGACCCCGTCACAGACCAGTGCGACCATTGCCCCTGGTAACGGGACTCCAGCCCCTGTTCAGCACAACCCTGCAGCCAGCCCTGTGCTCTCTCCACTCTCTGGGCCCTGAGCTGGGACCCCTCAGGTGCTGGGCCCCACCCCTCTCCAGTGGCCCCGTGGGGCTGCTGAGAACTGAGTGAGGACACAGGGAGTCACTCGAGTCCGCAACTCCTCACCCAGTGCTCCCTGCTCCTTGGGGCCTGGGGCTGCTCCTGCTGTGGGAGTTCTGGGGAGACCCCGGGTGATGGAGATGCTACTGCCCTTTGACGGGGACTCCCATAGGTCAGGGGCAGACCAGGTCACTCAATGAGCCCCACCGTGGCCTGGGGTCTGGATGAATGAATGAATGAATGAATAGATGGATGGATGGAGTTGCCACGCAGAGCAGCACTAGAGAAAACCACTTTGGACCCCGTTCCTGCCGAGTCAGCAGGTCTGAGCCAGCCCCGGAGGAAGCTGGGGTGATTTCCAAGACACCCTTGAACCAAGAATCAAAGGAAGCAGAAGAGAGAAGAGCAGGAAACACGGCTTCGGGTGGGGAGGGAGCACAGAGCCGCTTGCAGGGCTGTGGGGAGGAGAGATGCATGGGAAGGAGCCCCCACGGGCGGGGAGGACAGGGCACTGCAGGCCCAGGCGCGGCCACTTCCCTTTGTGCAAAGGACGGACTTGAGGCCGCTCGATTCCACCGTGCTCCCAGATCCGGCAGCGCCCAGCCGCGCGCCGGGAGAAACTGCTTGTGGATTCACTGCGTGAACGAACGAGTGTCCGTGACCTTGTCCAGCAGCCCGCATGAGGCAGCTGGGGGGTTTCGGAGCCCACTGGCGTCAAGAACGTTGGGCAGAACCGCTACATCATCGGGCGCCGCTGCTGCGTGCAGGGGTCGGGGCTGGGCTCCTGGCCACGCCCCTGAAGTGTCCAGTTATTGCTGACACAGGAGGAAAGTGAGGCGCTCAATGCACCAAGGAGGGTCACCCTCAATCCACCAGCAGAGCCCACACAGATTGGAGACTCGGCTGGAGTCTTTCTAAGCCTCCCAGCTCTGCTCTTGAGTACGCCTTCTCCGGCTCAGGACAAAATACCTTTTTTTTTTTGCTTTTTGGGTCACAGCCGGTGATGCACAGGGGTTACTCCTGGCTCTGCGCTCAGGAATTACTCCTGGCGGTGCTCAGGGGATCCTATGGGATGCTGGGAATTGAACCCGGTCGGTCATGTGCAAGGCAAACGCCCTATCCACTGTACTATCGCTCCAGCCCTCAAAATACCTTATTTATCCACCCAGTTATGGGCATTCATGCCTTCACCCACTCACTCATTCATTCATTCATTCATTTGTTTCTGGAACCCCACCCTGAGCCCCAGAACCCCTCTCCTGCCCGGCTCACCACAGTTCCTCCCAGCCAGACTCCAGCCTGAACCCCCCTCCTCCAACTCCTCAACCACGAATTCTCTTCCTTTTAAAATTTTGGAACACACCCACAGTGCTCAGGGCTTACTCCTGGCTCTGCTCTGTACTCAGATCACTCCTGCCAGTGATTATTGGGTGCTGGAGATTGAGCCCGGGTCAGCCATGCACAAGGCAAGCACCCTACCTGCTAGACTATCGCCCTGGCCCTACAGTTAGGAATTCTTTATGATTATGGGGAGAGAGAAGCAACCCTAAACTAGCATCCAAGGGGAACTTGAACTTGTGCATCAGAAAGATGGGCATGTGGATCACAGGCCGGGAGCGTGACCAGGCCAGGAGGGTGACCAGGTCAGGAGGGTGACCCGGCTTGGGGATGACCCAGTGGGGGCTGCCCAAGTAGGGAGGGTGTCCAGACAGAGAGGGTGACCAGGCTGGGAGGATGACCAGGCTTGGAGGTGACCAGGCTGGGGGGTGTCCAGGCAGAGGGAGTGACCAGGCAGGCTGGGAGGGTGTCCAGACAGAGAGGGTGACCAGGCTTGGGGGTGACCAGGCTGGGGGTGTCCAGGCAGGGAGGATGACCAGGGTGGGGGAATGACAGACAGGGAGGGTGACCAGGTGGTGGTGGTGGGGGGGGTGTTTAGGCCGGAAGAACTTCCAAGATCAGCGCAAGCCACTGTGAATAGGCAGGGCCTGGGGGTGTCTGATCTTGGGTTTTTTTTTCACAGCTCCTGAGCTGAACCCAGTGTCTGCAAAAGACCCTCAGCACCTGGCTGGGAGTGGGCGTGCTGCCCAGTGAGGATACGCTTCTCCCTTCAGCATCACCCATGGCCTGGGGAGCCTGAGGGGAGTTGTTTTGAATCCCCAGTGAGAACGTGCCAAAGATCTCCTGGAACATCACGGGACGTGCATGTGTCCTGAGTTCCAGCCGTCCTAGCCCTGAGCACTCCCCCAAAGCGTGGCTCCCTATCCCTGTGGCAGACACTTATAAAAGTTGCCAAGGGCTTCTGTCATAAGCCCTTTAGTAATAAAACACGCACCTTCTATCCTTCTATCCGTGTGTGTGTGTGTGTGTGTGTACACTAGCACTCCTAAAGTAGACCAAGACAACGGCTGATAGGCTAAAACTACGTTTCCCAGCGTCCCTTGCAGCCAGGCACAGTCATGTGATCAGTATCCACCAATAGGGCACAAGAGACGTGTTCCAGGAGCCTTGCAGCTTGCCCTTATAAGGAAAGGATGCCCTTCCCCAGCCACGCAGGAGAAAGAATGGGGTGGGGACGGGGTGGTCATCTGGGAGCCTTGGGTTGGGGGCAGTCCCGGACAGGGGACAGAAGAGACACAGGTCCCGGGGATAAGCTCACCGAGCAGAGCCCTCTCGGTGGATAGGAAGGAAATGGAGCCCTCTGCCCCCCTGCGTGTCCAGTTCTTTGTTCGTTTGGGTTTGGGTTTGGGTTTGGGGCCGGTGTCCGAGGTGACTCCTGGCTCTGCACTCAGGAATCACTCCTGGCTCGGGAGACTCTATGGGGTGCCGGGGATCGAACCCTGGTCGCCCTCCCTGCAGTCCTGTCTCTCCTGCTTCTCCAGTTCCGCTGTGACCGCTGGGCTGCACCCGAGGGAAATGACAAAGGGCCCAGAGACTCGCCACGGGCACGGGGGCAGGAATCGAACTCGGGGGGCTGGCGGGGGGCGTCGAGGGAGCCAGAACCGGGCAGGGCCTTCTCCACGGGGGTCTCGGCTGGGAGAAGCGTCTGGCCCTCCCGCCCTTCCCCAACAGGGCCACCCTCCCAGGCGAATGTGCCCCCCTATGCTGCCCGTGTTTCCAGCCCCTAACGCACCGCTGTGTTCACGTGACCTCCGGCCCGCCTCCTCCCTCCCCGCCTCCCCGCCACGCGGGCAGCGTTTTTCATCCTTTCTGACGGATGTACACACACTTAGCTTGGCATCAGGAACCGTTAGACAGTCTCCTCATCCCTTAAGCAATGTTTTCAGGGGCACATGCTACGACTAGTAATTTTTTTTGCTTGCTTTTTTGGGTCACACCTAGCGATGCTCAGGGGTTACTCCTGGCTCTGCAATCTGCGCTATACTGTAGTATAGCGGGTAGGGCGTTGGCCTTGCACGCGGCCGACCCGGGTTCGATTCCTAGCATCCCATACGGTCCCCTGAGCACTGCCAGGAGTAACTCCTGAGTGCAGAGCCAGGAGTAACCCCTGTGCATTGCTGGGTGTGACTCCCCCCCCCAAAAAAAGAGCTCCGGTCCCCTATATTTACAATCCTTGAGCATGTTGGTTTTGGGGCCACACTCCATAGTGCTGGGGGCCTCTCAGCTTGGCTAACTCAGTGGCGGTCAGGATCAGACTCAGGCCTCCTGATCACAAGGCAGGAGTGGTCAGCAAGGGCTAGGGGGCTGGGGGTGCTTCCTGGAGGCATCAGGAGTCCCCGTGACCGTTGACCTTGCTAATGACCTTCACAATCTCTCCCTGTGTAGATCCACTGAGGTGCCTCTACCCACTCCTGAGTCACTGCCTCGTGGCCCTGGACTGGGCAGCAGGCAGGATCCTGGGCCACTGAGCAGTGCCCTCTCTAGGGCCTGGGTGGAGCACTGGGCCTGGAGTCCAGCGCCCACAGCCTCTGTGCGGTGATGGTCACAGAGCCTGTGAGGAGAAACCTCAGCCCTGAAGGGAGCAGCTGCAGCCGCTGGCCAGAAACAGCTCCCAGCAGGGCCTGCCAAGGGAGGGAGCTTGGCTGGGTTTGTACACCTGGGAGGGCGTTTGTCTTGCATGAGGCAGGCAGACCTGGGTTTGATCCCTGGCATCCCATAGAGTCCTTCGAGCACGGCTAGGAGTAACCCCTGAGAATTGCTGGAACTAGCCCCAAACACCAAAATAAAGCACTGCACTGCACTGTCCTCCCATTGTTCATCGATTTGCTCGAGCAACATCTCCATTGTGAGATTTGTTGTCACTGTGTTTGGCATATCGAATACATCACAGGGAGCTTGCCAGGCTTTGCCGTGCGGGCGAAATACTAGTTCGATTCCTCCGCCCCTCTCGGAGAGCCCGGCAAGCTACCAAAATAAAAATTAAAAAAAATATATAATTTTTAAAAACACATTTTTTTGTTTTGCAGGGGCACACTGGCTGTTACTCAGGGCTCACTCCAGGATCTACGCTTAGGGATCACTCCTGGTGGTGCTCAGGAAACCATATGGGGTGGTGGAAGACCTCTTGGCCACGTTCAAGCCAAGCACTGTACCTGCTGTGTAGCTCCAGTCCCAGTGGTTTTTTTTTAGGGGGTTGCACCCAGCAATGCACAGGGGTTATTCCTGGCTCTGCACTCAGGAATCACTCCTGGCAGTGCTCGAGGGACCATATGGGATGCCGGTAATAGAACCCAGGTCGGTCATGTGCAAGGCAAACACCCTACCCGCTGTACTATCTCTCTGGCCCCCCTAGTGATTTTTTTGGGGGGGTACTCCTGGCAGTGCTCAGGGTCCATGCTGGGTGTCAGGATCAAACTGAGGTCGGCTGTGTGCAAGGGGTGTCCTGTCTGCTCTCTGCCACTCCAGCCCCCTTTGTTTGGTTTTGTGGCCACACCTGGTGGTACTCGGGGCTGACTTTGGGCTCTGTGTCACTCCTGGGCAGGCTTAGGGGGCCCTATGCGGTGCCTGGGCTTGGTCGAGGCGGGCTGGGTGCCAGGCGAGTGCCTTAATCCCAGCACCGACTCCACAGCTCCTCCATCGATCGGTTACCCGTGGCCGCTATCAGCCGCCTTGGCACCGGCACTCCTGAGAATCGGGGGTTAACAATAGCCGCCCACAGAGCACAGGGTTCTGTTGGAGAGGCCCGGGCTGGGGACTGGCTTCCAGACCAGGGGCCTGCCTGGGGCCAGCCCCTTCCTCTGTGTGGCTGTTGGCCATCAGTCACACTCCGGCTGCTCAGCTATGCTAGGAATGGAAATTCCCAGCAGCTCAGCGCTGAGAAAGAGGGCAAAGTTGTCTCTGCAGTGCTCCCCTGAGTCATGGCTCAGGAGGTACACGTACGCACGCACAGCCACACGCATGCACTCACATCCGCATCCACACACACAGCCACATGCACGCACGCAAACACACGTGTAGGCATGCATGTACACTCATCCACGCACGCACACACACCCACAACCACGTATGCACGCACACACACATGCATGCATGCACGTACACGCATCCACGTATGCACAAACGCACCCACATCCACATATACGCCTTCATGCACATACACACACGCATGGACCCACACACACGTACGTATGCATGCACACACCCACATACACATGCACATATGCACGCATGCACGTTCACGTGTATGCATGCATGTACACGCATCCACATACGCACAAATGCACACACATCCACACACACATCCACATGTATGCATGCATGTACATGCATCCACATATGCACAAACACACCCACATCCACATAGGCACACCCCCCCACATGTACGCCTACATGCACATACACACATGCACAGACCCACATACACACGTACGTATGCATGCACCCACCCACATACACATGCACGTACACACATGCACATATGCACGCATGCACATTCACGTGTATGCATGCACGTACACGCATTCACATATGCACAAACGCACCCACATCCACATAGGCACACACACCCACATGTATGCCTACATGCACATACACACATGCACGGACCCACATACACACATACGTATGCATGCACACACCCACATACACATGCACATACACACATGCACATACATCTGCTCTTGCACACACGCACATACATGCGTAGACACGTGCACACACACACTGGCATACATGTGCACATGCACACACACATACACACAGGCATACATACATCCCTGATTTTGAGCACCTTCCCGGACGAGTACCCAGTACCCAGAAATCTTTTTGTTTTGTTTTGGGGTCACACCGGCGATGTTTGGGGCTGACTCCTGGCTTCACTCAGGGGTCACCCCTGGCAGAGCTCTGGGGACTCTTAGGGGGTGCCGGGGACCGAACCTGGGTCGGCTGCATGCAAGGCAAGAGCGCTCCCTGCTGTCCTCTCTCCCCAGTGCCCCCCTCCCTGGCCCCCCAGTTGAGGCAGATCTCTCAGCGTGGCCTCCTACAATTCTGCCTTCTGGATCCTCCGAGGAGGGAGGCACGCAGGCTCAGCCAGCCCCGAGTGTCGGAGCACAGCTCCCCAGATCTGCTTCTCCACAGCCGGGTCCTGCGGGTGTTTCTGATCCCCTCGTGTACGAGGGAGAGTGGGCAGCGCTGGCAGAACCCTCAGCCAGCCCCGCGACCACCCACCACCGGTGTGAGTCTGGGCTCTGGCCCAGCCCGGCCTCCAGCACCAGATCTGCAGGCAGAGAAAAGACAAGGATTTGCCTGAAGCAAATACATCAAATCCTTGCACAAACACACAAGCCCAGATCACTGGCTCCACAGATACGCGGCGGCGGAGAGGCTGCTTGATTAGATTTCTCTGGGGCCTGTCGCCTAATTTCGCTGCACATCTGAGCTTGGGGTCCCCGCCGTGAGCTGGTCGCGTGTTTGATTTCCCGCCGCCATGCACGGCTGGTGAATTGGCTCTCCTCTCTGGCGCTTCTCCCTGGCCCTTTCTAAGTTACACTCCGCGGCTCCCACCCGCACACTCATCGCCAACTGTGGGGAGAGGGGTGTGACCGCCAGGTTCTCTGTATCACCAGGCCTCTGGGCCTCGGCTTTTCTATCAGTGAAATGGGGCGATTGTTGTTCCTTTATCTTTGAGCCACACCCGGAGATGCTCTGGGATCACTCCTGGCTCTGTTCAGGGGTCACTCCTGGTGGGCTTGGGGGACCCTATGGGGTGCGGGGATCAATCCAGGGTCAGCCCCGAGCAAGGCAAGCATCCTCCTCCCCCTTGTTATTCCCGCCTAGGTTTTCTGGGTCCAGCCAATGAAATGTGAGCCCCAGGGCCAGAGAGATGATAAAGAGGGTTACCCAGTGGCCTTGCTACAGTTCCCCAGGGTAGGGCCAGGAGTAGCCCCTGAGCACCACTAGGGCATGGCCCACCCTGCCCTCATAAAAGAAAAGAAACCAGACTTTCTTTTGTCTTGGGCACATTTCAACAAATCTTTTTCTGTTTTGTTTGGCCACGCCTGGCAGTGCTCAGGGGTTGCTCCAGGCTCTGCGCTCAGGAATCACTCCGGTGGTGGGGGTGGTGGTCGGGGGACCACACGAGATGTCCAGATTGACCACCAGTTGGTGGTGTGCAAGGCAAACGCCCTACACGCTGCACTGTCGCCCAGCCCCTTAGTAACTATTTAAAACAGGCCCTCCCCTAAATTGTATTTCACAAGTGTTATATCTTTATTTTGATGTTCTTGCCTAAATTAAGTTTACATTAACATGGATACTGTTAGGTGGGAAAAAAATGCATGTTTAAAAATCTTGCTGTATTTTATGAAAAAAATATAAAGAAAACTTTTCCACTTAATACTGTATTCTGAGGATTTCTATTCTGCATGTAATTAATTTTAGACATGAAAGTAGTCTGGGCTTATCATTACTGATGTTTTGTTGCTATAAGTTCTTTAAGAAGACCAACACCATTAATTTAAGTATTTTATTATTCTAAGAGTTCCCATATTCTCCAAACAAAAAACTTTTTTTTTCGAAAAGTTTATTTCTTTTACATTTTGCCTAATAGGCTATCTTTCAAGGTTCATTGGGAGACATTGTACATTATCATTTTGAAATTTTAGTTATTTTCCACTGTAGTTTAAGCTGACAGTATAACTTCATTGACATGGAATCATTTTATTATACACTGTTTAGGGCTATTAGAAATAGTAGTTTTTTTCAAGATCCTCATAAGAAAATCTTCTAAATCAGTTAAATTTTAAATATTTCTTACATAGTATGATTTCTATATCTTTAGTAAAATGAGTTGGAAGTTTTTTAGTAGATGCATATTTTGAAATCAAAGAATACTGATTTGCTGCTTCTTTCATTCAGTCACTACTTATTAAGACTTGTCAATGCCAAGCACTCTTCTAGGAAAATATCAGAGAAATAAAAAACCTGCCATCGTGGCATTGGCATGGAAGGGTCTGATTACAGGATTCTAACAGAGTTAAAATTTTAAGCACTTGACTTCAAATAAGGGACTGGTGCTGGGGTGGCCATACTAGTATCTGAAAACATAGAATTCAGGTCGAAAAAGATTATAAGGGACAGTGAAGGCCATTTTCTATTTATCAAGGGATATGTACAACAGGAAGAAATCACACTCTTAAATGTATATGCACCTAATAAGGGACCAGTTAAATATTTAAAACTGTTTTAAATATTTTTAATATTTAAAAAAGTTTAATTTTTAACAGATTTTAAAGAGGATATAGCCAGCAATACAATAATAATAGAGACTTCAACATCACCTTATCACCTCTGGATAGATCAATAAGAATAAAACTCAGCAAGGAAACACTGGCTTTGAAGGAAGAAATAGAAGAGCAAATAGATCTATACAGGGCGTTGCATCCCCAAAGGAAAGAATACACGGAACATTTTCCGATATAGACCACGTGCTAGGTCAAAAAACATACCTCAATAGAATAAGAAAGATAGAAAGTGTATCAACTATATTTTCAGACCACGATGCACTGAAGATGGAAGTTAATCACTCACAGATGTAGAGAATCAAATCAAACATCTGAAAATTAAACAATTCAATATTAAACAACGAGTGGGTGAGGGAGGGAATCAAGGAAGAAATTAAAAGATACCTAGAAACAAATGAGAATGAAGTCAAGAGCTACCAGAACCTGTGGGACACAGCAAAGCCATGTTAAGGGGAAAATTTATCGATCCGCAAGCATTCTTCAGGAAGGAAGAAAAGGCCCACAAAAATAACTTGAATTCACAGCTCAAGATCTTAGAAAAAGACCAACAAAAGGAACCCAAACCATGCAGAAGGAAAAAGATGATAAAACTTAGATCAGAAATCAACGACATGGAAACCCATAAAAAATCCAAAAGACCAATGAAACCAAGAGCTGATTCTTCGAGAAAATAAAAAAGACTGATAAACCACTAGCAAGACTCACAAAGAAAGAGAGAACCCTAACAAACCGAATCAGAAAAGAAAAGAGGATATCACAACAGAAACAAAAGAAATTCAAAAGATCATCAGAGACTACTTTGAAAGTCTGTATGCTATGAAACAAGACAACCTAGAAGAAATGGATAAATTCCTGGATACCTATAATCTCCCAAGGCTCAATCAAGAACATCTGGAATACCTAAATAGACCTACTAATGTCAAAGAAATTGTAACTGCAATCAAAGGCTTTCCCAAAAACAAAAGCCCAGGTCCAGATGGATTCACTACAGAATTCTTCCAAACATTTAAATGGACGTATTGCCAGTTATTCTCAAGATTTCCAGGAAATTGAAGAAACAGAAACTCTCCCAAACAGTTTCTATGAGGCACATATCTCTCTAATACCAAAACCAAACAAAGACACCACAAGAAAAAAAAAAACAACTAGAGTCCGATATTTCTGATGAACATGGATACAAGGACTCTCAACAAAATATTAGCAAATAGAATTTAACAACTTATTAAAAATATCATATACCACAACCAAGTGGCATTCATCCCGGTTATGCAAGGATGGTTTAACATTCAGAAATTAATCAACATCATCTATCATATCAGGACGTCAGGGGGCATTCATCTTGGTCTTGTAGTTGGCGAAGGACAGGCGGGCATTACGAATACTTTTCCCAGCTTCTGCCACATCTACCAGTACTTCTGCTCTTCTCTCTTTGAGGTCTTCCTTGATCGC